>PVKE010003695.1:0-70109 GCA_004027555.1 Craseonycteris thonglongyai | reverse complement strand
GTCCCCAAACTGCTCCTTCTCCCTCCCTCTCCCGCTCCCCCCTTTTTCCTCTAACCTTTGTGTGTTGTTCTGCGTTGTGTGGTTCTCTCAGTTGAGGGTGCTTCTCAGGGTTGCCCCTGTGGGTTCCTTTTTGTTCGTAAGTCCCTTCCCAGGTAGATGTCTGGGTTCTCCTCTCATGCCGCCATCTTGCTCCTCCTCCAGTTGTACTCTTGAAAGAATATTTTGATAGACAAGAGTATAGGAAACCAAGTTGCCCAGAGCAACATCTGGAGAAATATTGAGGAAGTCAAAAAGTGCAAGACTCAAAAGTGTGAAGCATTTGAAAATAAAAGTGCCGGTTTTTCGTTCATTCATTTAATATTAAGACGTTGCACTGTTTGTACTAGTTACTGTTTTAGGCAGAGGGTAGATGAAAAATGCCATCCTTGATCTTCATGGGGTTGGGGGGCGGGTAAGATAGGAAATACACAGAATCATGCAGTATGTCCTACTTGCATATAAGGCAACAGCCGGCCCTACCTGAGGCAAGTTTCACAAAGGAGGGATGTGTGGAGATGGATTTTGAAAATGATAAGAACTTGGCAGTGCCTATTTTATTGATTTTGTACTTCTGCTATATCATCTAAGTAAATCGTGAATATAGACATTTCCTGTATAACTTGACAAGTTTCAGTGTCTTTATTCTTACACATATGAACTACTTCTACTTCTAATTCAGATGAATTAGACCATGCTATCTGTCTCAGGTACTGGATAATGTGCTTCTAAATCTGTGCTGTCTGCTACTTTCATGCATACATTTTTGTTGTTCATCCTGTAGAAACAAAGCAATGAAAATGATACACCCAAAATGTAACTACATTGACTCAGATCATAAGGAGATCAGGACCACAAAAAGTGGACTAAAAATGACTTTGTATTTCAATGTGCAATTATTAATATTTTTTCATTTGCTGTTATAATATTTGTACACCTTCTGTAACTTCCTTACTTGCCTCTTCCCTGACTCAGTGACGTTTTATTCCCCTTTCCTCTCAGAGTCCCAAGCTTGAAGGTCTCAATAAATTGTCAGCATTTTCTCCTTTACCTCAGGGTCTATTTTGTAGAGCGCCAAGGTCAACAGGATTAGTAGCCGGGATGGGATTTTGGAGCTAGCTACTTAGCTCTCTGCAAACAAGACGTGCTGGCTTTAGGTAGCATGAAAATGCCGGAAGCATCCACCTGTGGTTAATTATGATGTGTAGGTGGAGGACAAGGCATTGGAAGGGAACTGAATAATTTGGGGAACCATGTTATTTATTAGGAATGTGGTGTGAAGAAATTATTTATGTCAACAGTACAGACCTTGCATACTAGATTGAAAGTATCAGGGAAGATATTCTCCAAAGTCATGCATGTGCAGAACACCAGAGGAGACTGCATTTTCAGCCTTGGTAGTTTTTATATGACAAAGGTAAGAGCTTGAGAGTGAACAATTTAATATTTTAGGAAGGGCAACAGGGCTTGGCCTTAATAATTTGCTGAGCTTGCTCCCAAAAGTCTGCACTCAATGATGGCTGGGAGTAAACGAAGTCCAAGTGTGAGAACTTCCTTGGCAAAGTGTTAAAGCTGTGATCAGAAAGTTCCAGTCTATGAGAATGTTATCCTGACTTCTTTGTGTATAGTCCAAGAACTCAGCATGTGGCCAACTTCCCCAGGAGGTGGGTGTGGGCACCAGAGTCATGGATAGTTTGGGAGTGACTATCTTCTGTAGGGTGAGCTTCTTTTGTAGGGAATTCAACCCTGACCTGGCCTCTTTGTTCTCTCTAGAAAAGACGGGGTTCTAGAAAAGCAGATAGCAAGTAGCTGCCATTAACCGTAGCATCAGGGTGAGTCGAAAGAGCGCCATGACTCACATGGTGTATGGTGGCAGCTCACAGTGTGGTATCCCCATATGAGCAAGACAGACACACAGCTGGTAAAGGGGCTGTATGTTTTATGTAATTAGTAAAAACAAAACAAACAAACAAAAAAGAGTAGGCTAGCAGAAGGCTAAGGACAACTATCATGACAAACAGTCATGACCACTTGCCCACTTTCCAAACATAAGTTGTGCCATTTACCCAGACACGCTGGTGGAATGGGGGGCTGGGGGACCCCACATTCTATGGCTACAAGAATACCAGTAAAAATTCCTCTCAGGAAGCATAGCTATTTGCCCAGATAACTGTGTGCTGGTGAAAAGGAAATATGCAGATTTTGAAAAGAACGTTTGGTATGGGGTTCTAATCTAGATGACAATGATACCAAGAGGCTCGAATTGCCACCACGGTTCACCCGTTATTACAGAATGGGAAGAAGATCAAGTGATAACTGCAGTTCTGGCTAGAGCGTATTTTACAGCTCTGTGGGCTCACCTCATGGTTGCTCCCCAGTGAGCCGATGCGTTGGAAGGATACAGATGGATCTGAGTAGTAGGAATCGTCACTGTGTGGGATACGTATGATGCAGATCTCGTTCCTTTACTGCCTCGTTTCTCTCATGGTCAACAACTAGCCACGTTCATTTCTCTGTCCTTTACTTGGATGAAATATTCCAACAGACAGCATGAGATTTTGTTGCCTGAGAACCTGGCGGGGGGGCGAGTGGCACAATTTAAAAGTGTGAGCAAGTGAGCTCTCCCCGGTGTGAATTTTGACAACAGGAAATGGAAAACCAGAGGACATGAGGTAAATACATTTCCCCTCTTTCCATTTTCCACGGGCTGCTCTGTGGTCTGATTTATCCTTGCAAGTCTTTTAAAAAAGTAAACATTTGTTCTGAAAAACCAGTTGTACCTGGTTTAGAGGAGCTATATTAAAGGAACAGCCATCACAGGGGCGAGTGGACCCCAATGCTCTCTGTCCTTACCTCCCCCACACCTTTGTCCCCATACCCCCTCCCTGCGCTAGGACTTTCCAAGTCGCACCAACACTGATCCGTGCCTTAGGCTCCAGTCACGAGGACAGTTCTAGGACACTGCAGGCGCGTTTGAAGAATGGACTAAACCACATTTTGGCCAATGAGGTAGCTTTTGGGGGACTGCTTCACATAACGGTGGGTCATCATTATTCAGAGTGAAAAAAATATAGATACAGCATTACTGTGGGTGTGCTTTTTAACCTGACACAGATCATATTCGATCTGTGGGTTCTACGTGGAGACCTTTGATATCAGGAGTGGTTGTGGCATGGATGCCCCAGTGTCCTCATGGCAGTTGCTGTCCCAGCCTTTCCTCTTTGGCATCCAGTCGCTTCGGACTAAGCGCCGTCTCAGTGTCTTCTTCTTCCAGCAGTCACTTCCTCTCCTCCTGTCTCGGTTACTGTCTGTGTTACCAGGTTACCCAAGATCATAAAACTTGAGCTCACTCGTGCCTTGGACATGAAGTGACTTGTGAGGCTGGTGAAGTGACAGAGGGGGTGTGGGACACAGGTCGGTGGTGACTGTGGCCTGGCACTCACGTTAGTGACGCCGGGAGACAGCTGGTGAGGGACAGAGGCCCATCTCTGAAGGCCACCAGACCCTTCTGCTGCTTCAGGGTCACCCTCAGTGGGCCCGCATGGTTCTCTGGGTCCTCAATTCTCCATTCAGACCAACTGGGCATCAGGAATAAACACTCCAGATCGTCATACAGTTCAGAGTGAGGCATATAATATGGGTGGTGGGTTGAAGTCCTGAAATCATAACAGAAATAAAGGAGGGAAACAAGTGCTCCAAAATCCCTCCGTGGCTCACACGATGCCATTCCCCGAATCACGTTGTCTTGTGTTTGGGGAGCACGTTACATTAGGTGACCGAGTCTGGTTATGTGGGAGCGAATTGTGGGAGCTACTTCAAGACCTGATGCCTGTGGTCCACTGTGAGGCGTAGAATAGAAGCCCTCAAGGCCCCAGGAAGGCCTCGTGAGACTCTCAGAGCCAGGAAGTAGACTGATTGGATGAATCTACGAAGCTTCAGGGATTGGTGGTGGTAGCAGTGGCCTCTCCCACGTAGTGTGGCAGCCTGTTTACTCTGGTTCTCAAATACTTGTATGGAACTCCACATTGGTTTCCTTTCATCCAGGTAGCAATTGCAGCAAATGAGATACCAAGTTCCTAATTGCCTAGAGAATGGTAGAAGAAAGGATGTCTCTCTTTACGCCAACAATCCGTTGTGGTTAGGACTCTTTTAAGCTCAAAGTGAACATATGTGTCTATTTCCTTTAACAGAAACTGAAAGCCCTGAATGCACTCCCTGAAAGTTAGTTCTCGTGACTGAAACATTTGCACTAAGCTAGGCCTCTTAAAAATGAGACTTGTAAGAAACATTTTATCCAAAGAAAATTTAATCATTGGGGACTTACATATGGAGAACTATTTACTTACTCCATTTTCTTATCACGGATTATTTTATTAATTATTATATACCAATAAGCATAAACATAAAAGAGTAGGGCTTTCAAATGGTCACTCATTAACTTCCTCTGGACTGATTATGCAATGTCATTTTATAAGGTGTATGTTATACACGACCAAACATTTTTTTTTGCAATTCTATGTTAATTATTAAACTTAGAATTAACCATTATGAATAATTATTAGCATATTCTACTCGTTGTTACTATCATTCATGTTTTTATAACCGGGACTACATTCCAGAAAGAAAAACCTCATTACCTTCAAATATGATTTGTATGCTTTGGGTTTCAACCATTTAAAATATCAGAGAAGTAACTAACATATTCAAGGGCAATTTGAAAACTGCTCTAATATAATAAAAATAATGAGAAAAACAAAATTTCCATTATTTTTTTTCTGACTCTATCTTTGTTATTTTTCAGACAATATTTTCTCAATACAGATTTTATAAAAATGAGCACAGTGATTAACTGTGTTTTTGTAAATAATGTGGAACAAATAATTTATGATATTATGTAACAAGGAAGTTTTGTTGGGTTGTCAGTCTGTGCTTTGTTCTGTTAGAGAAAATGTTACTCAGGATATATATTTTTTCTGAACTATAAGGCACAATTATTCAGTGAAGAGAAAGACAAAGGAGTATTAGACAATGCGAACACATATATCATCTATTATTGTAGAGTTCATGGGCACCATGAACATGCACAAGAGTCAAGTCTAGGCATTAAGAAGCACACAGGTTGAAGTGGGAAAAAAGATAAACTTAGTTTGGGAAATATTTTGATACAGATACAGAAAATTTGGGGAAACAAATAGTCTATTTGGAATCAGAATAGATCACAGCATTGTTAACAGAAAGCAAGTATTTGCAAGACATAATTAATTATAAGCAGTGAAAAGAAGTTGTTAGAAACATTTGGGCTTAAGATAAAGAAAAAAATATGGCATGCCTTGGAATAAGTTACCATTTGATATAGAGCAAGTTGCATTTCACTGCAGATAATTGGGAGATCATAATTTGCTAGAGATGTTGTGGACACATGGATACATGTGAAGATTGTGCGCAAAATTGGGTGAGATGACTATTAGGGACCCTTCTCTGGTTTTAAAGGTAAGGAAATCTACATGTTGCTATTGATTATATAGAATCAATACTGTTTTCATTGGGGTTAGCGTTGAATTGGCCAGAGAGAGAAATCTTATGAAGTACTTCACAGATTTGATGTTACCAGTTTTTAGAATTAGGATATATGTTGTGTAGTATTTACAGAAAACAGTAATAAATAAGCTACTGGTTGTCTTACAACCCCCCAAATAGTCTAAATAAATACCATTATTTGGTTCTAATGCCTCTCCCCAAAATGATGCATGAGGCATGATGGAATAGGTAGAGCACCTTACATAGAGGTTAGAACTCAGAAAATAGTAGCGGGTCATGCTGGGCGCTACGTTCCAGTGGAAACGGACCAGGCAGGAAAACAGCACAGGATCGTCCCCTGACGTTGTGTTCTCTGTGCTCTTGTGTGTAGTGATAGCAGACAACCATCGCCCTGAAGACGGACTAAGCAAGTCCATCTTCAATGAAGGGCCTGGGGGTGCAGCCACTGAACAGCCCTCAGCTGTCACCTCTTCCAGGGTTGCCTGCCCATGTTCACTTCCTGGTGGAGGTGGGCTTATACAACTCAGGACCATTGGGATGAGCCATTTAGTCCCATGGTCCCTCCTGGAGGTCAGCTGAGGTCAAGGTTGTGCAAGTTTAGCACTATTGGCACTGGACACTTTTGAAGGGGTTCTCTCCCTTGCACTATATGATGTCAAGCGTCACCCCTATCTCCTGCCCACTAGATGCCAGGTATGACCCCTTACCCTCACTCCATTGTGAAAATACAAAAACAAAACAAAACATCTCCAGCATTGTCAAATGTCCCCGAGGGGTAGAGGGTGGCATTGCCCCCAGCTGGGAAGCACTGCGCTGATTCTGTCAACTCTGCCACTTCTCCTAGTCACCAGTCCATCCCCCACCCCTGCCCTGAGGTTTGGATTCCAGTGAAACGTCACAGCAGACACCTGAAACATTACACAGACAGAAAGGAAATGCAATGTAAAGCCAACATCGACTGAGGCCCTTGCGTTTCTAGGAAAGTTGCCGTAATTCAAACGTGCACGCATTTTCAGCTCTTTGCAGAGGCCGCTGAAAAAGGCAAGATTCCAACCCGAAGTCAGTATTATAGTGACACTTGAGCCAATTGCCTTAGCGAAGCTCCGGGTGTGTGAAGATGGGAGCAGAGGGAAACCCGGGGGACTCCGCACATTTCAAAATCTGTTGCTAAGGATTTTAAGAAAGTGTTTGTAGGTCACGTTTGGGCATTGGTCAAGTGAGGAGAAACGTGGAAATAGTGAAGTTTGGGAGAGGCTGGTCCTCTGGAAAGTTTTGTCTAAGTAAGAACTGGGGGGTGGGAGCAGGGGTTGACTACCTTATTAGTGTCATTGCGACACAAATACGCCTTTCTCACTTCCCACCTTTAGTACCATCTGCTACTCCCACAAGTTGTCTTTTTTGCCTCTAGTTTGTAAATGTAGGCTTGAACAAAAAAAAAAGAATAAATTTGGAAGAAAAAATATATATATATCTATGTGTGTGTGTGTGTTTTCTACCTTATTAGCAACACCTCATAAAAAGCTCTTCTGTTGCTGGAGCAAAATGACTTTCACATATTTCTAGCCTCAGATCACACCTTTGCTGGAGTTCCCAGTTGCTGGCCCCGAGGTCTGTTTTCAAGTTGTTAGCTCCAGGCTTTGTCTTTAATCTGCAGCCAGGCGTTCCTCCTTTCATCACTGTGGCTTCATGTGTGGGGAAGACTGTTGTGGGGGGTTCTGCTTTATTTATTATTATTTTGTGAATTTCTAGTTTTTAATTGCGGGATCTGTGGGTCAGAGGTGGGATTACGTTCCTCTGAACTTCTTCCAAACTGTGTGGGGTTCCAGAAGCCTCACACAGCATCCAGGTGCGATGCTCTGAGCGTTTGGGAAACCTCGTCAGCCCCTAATGAGATGAGGCATGTCTTCAGCAGTCACTTACCAGAGCTGCTGCGGATCAACATCACTAGACAGTGTGTTTAAGCACTGTCCCCTTTACTGTGATGGCAGTGATGGGTCAAAAAATAAATGTTGACAAGAAAATGTGTCTTTTCATCTGAAACAGCGTTCATAAAAGTTCGTGTGGGGAAGCTGGGATAACTCAGTGGGTTAAGTGCTCACTTTACAGCCCCGGGACCGAGGATCGAATCCCATCCCGGGCCCATGCGGACCCATATGCTGAACTGGGGAGCTCCTCCAGTTCAGTTCTCACCAGGGTGAGACCCTGGCCCAGTTCCTGCCCTGTGCAGCCCCGCCCACCTGTGGAATGAAACTATGTGGAAAAACCAATGATGTGCAACTATGGAGACTGTTCTGGGCCCTCCCCCTTCTCTCTGTCTCTCTGTCTCTCTCTCTCTGTGAAAAACAATAAATAAATCTTAAAAAAAAGAAAAGTTTGTGTGTGTGTACACACACGCACGTGGGGAGAGGGTGTCATTAGGTAGACCAGTTTATCTGTTGTTATGCCACAAAGTACCCCAAGTCTTAGTGCTTTAAAACAGCTATTTTGTCCACAATCTGTGGGCCCAGAATTTGGGAAGAGCTTGGTTGGGTCATTCATCACCAGGCCACGGGATGTGAGGTGATTCGAGCCGGGACAGGCAGGGCCGACCATCCATTGTGAAGCTGTCATCATTCACATGTGGACTCCAATGGGCTCCTGGGCCCATCTTGCCTTTTCCTGTGGTTTCTTATTCTCCAGGTCTCTCCAAATTGTGTGTGTTTCTCACAGTTTCATCTCCAAGAAGGGTGTGGATCCTTTCAACTAACTGTGATTCTAAAGAACTCCAGGAATAGACCATTTAGGTGCCTAAACATCATGTCAACCCAGTGTAGCCGGAGACACAGAATCCCCCAGAACGCGGGAAACCCCGCATAAGCCTCATCACTGGAGGGGAAGAAAATTCTCGGAGGGAGGAGGCCGGTAAGCCTCTAATGGGACTTTATAAACTGAAAGAATAATTTAAACAATAACTATAACTAAATCTGTTTTGCTGCTTTATAAGTGACATAACAGAAAAGGGATACAAAAGCATACATAGAGTTGATGAATAAAATTATGTATATAAATGAGACTCCTCATCTGCATGAAGTGTTTATTACCTCAGACTGATAAATTAAAAATCAATATAAAACTGCTCAGAAACTGGTAAGTTGCCTAGTATCACATTTGAGGAATATAAAAGTACATGTATATGTGGTACATAAAATATAAATATTATATATATGTATATACATGTACATGTGTGTATATGTATATATACATGTGCATGTGTGTATATACACATATGTGTGTATACATGTACATGTGTGTATGTGTATATATACATGTGTGTGTACATGTGTGTGTGTGTATATATTTCATACTGCAGAGTATAGGTGTAAATTTAAATATTACTTTAAGACTGTGGTTTCTGATTTTCCAGATCTAAATTAAGAAATAAATTAATCAGTTGATGGCTACTCCAAGCCCCAAACAGGGTTAATATAAATGAGCAGAAAGTGGCAAGAACAGAATGAAAACAGAACCTCAAAGACAAAAGGCAAAATCATAAAGCCGTAAGAAAGCAAGGCAGGTCCTCTGTTTAAAAAAAATACAGCGATGAGATTGACAACACACTTTGCACCAGCAAAAACTGAAGTCATGTTTTCAGAGTGCCCAGGAAAAATAATGGCATTATGGTTGTCCCACAATTTTATATTTGCTGTCACTCCAATTTCGGGGGAAAATATAATAGTTTTACTTTCTAAACCAACTTTTGATTTGGGGCAATTTTAAAGCTTCAGGAAAGTTGCAAAAAGAGTGTCATGATACTATGATCACATGCAATAAGATTAATATTGCATATGTAACACAGTTTATTACATGTATTGAATAGTCCGTGCTCAAGCTTAGCTCATTGCATAGCAATGTCTTTTACGGTTGTATATATCCAAGATCATCCGAAGTCCGATAACAAATCCTGCATTGCATTTGGTTGTTGTGTCTCATTTTAGTTTCCTTTTACCTAGAACTGTTCATCGTTTTTTTGTCTTTGACATTTAGCAGAGTCCAATGTCTATATCATAATGCCCTTTAAAATTTTTCAAACTCACAGGTATAGTAAAGTCAAGACAAAGTTACTCTATGTAACGACATGTTTGCTCTGACATGTTTAAGTAACCTGACCTCAGCTATCATCATGTAGGTATAAAAACACTCAATTTAAAAAATCAGGTAGAGTTTCTGAATTAGTTGATTCTTACTTTCGTCCTCTCATTTTCTCTTTCACTTACCTTTCAACGAAGAGAAAATAATGTTTTCTTTACTATTCCATCAATAAGTGTCCATTTTTTAATTTGTTAAAAGATAGAGAATTGATACTAAGAATGGAGCACAGCAGGTGTTCTCACAGTTGGCCAAGATGCTTTGCCTGAGCGAACGTTAGACAGGCAGGTTCCTGACCCTTCTCCTCACAAAGTGTGTGCTTGCTTACAGATCTTGTGTTAGCAAGAACCCCGCTAACTCAGTCTAACCAGAACCCTCCCCCCTCGATATCAGATCAGAATCTTCATCCCCCACCATCCCTCGGGAGGTGTCTGATCACTCTGTCAGAACCCCCTTAGTGATTGTCCATCCACAGACCCACACCTGCTCCTCCCTGTGAATTCGCACGTGTCCATAATGCACTCGGAGTTGAACCAGTTCTCCTTTCAACTCCGCCAATGATCCTGCCTAGACTCTGTTTCACACCTTCACGGTCGAACTCTGGATTTTCTTTGACACAACCCAATTTTATTAGCATTTTTTTGCGTGGACCCATTCACGAATCCCCTTGTTTATTTTCTTCAAGGAACTTTTCAGCGTGCATTATTGCTTGCGAATTCACTTGCTCACATGTGTGTTGTGCTTCCACCACACCAGGAAGTGAAGACCTGCTCATGTTCTTGGTCACGTTCCTGGTCTGCCCTCGGGGTCTGTCCTGCCCTAGACTCGGGGATATTTATTATTCTGATGTTTTCCCTCCTTATCGCTCCTGGAGTCCATTCCCTTTGTTATCAGCTCCACTGTCACCTCCTTTCGGACCTTGTCATTTCTTGATGGAACATCTCAGATATTTCACAGGTTTTCTTTCTCCAGCAGTCTACCTCTCACCCGCAAATGACCCCTCTACCTTTAAGAGGATGTTCTCAAATGCATATTTTAATACTCTGCATCAGTTGCAATGTCTCTCTTTTGATGTATTTGTTTTATTTGGGTCCTGTCTCTTTTTTCTTGGCTATTTAGCTAACGGTTTGTTCATTTTGCGGGTCTTCAAAAAGTAGAATCCTAGATTAATTGCCATTTTAACTGTTTTTCTATTTTCATGATGTTTATTTATGCTCTAATCTTTCTGATTTCTTCCGTTCTACTAACTTTGGGTTTAGTTTTTTCTTCTTTTTCTACTTCCTTGTGTATGGTTGGTATGTTTATTTGAAATCATGGGGATCATGGCATCTTATTACTATTGCTAGCAGTTCTTTTGGCTGCTATCTGGTTCCTTGATCTAACGTTATATGTGAAGCAGCAAGTTCCAGAAATATGGAATGCCTTCCCCACAGCTGCACGCTTAGTGAATGAAAGGTCTAGAATCAGCCAGCATTTTGTTGAGCTCTGCCCCATGCCAGCCTCTTTACGCGCTGCCTCTAGGAGTGCCCATAGCAATCTGAGTAGACAAGTGAATCAGTACTGTTGTCATAACAGACCACACATCTAAGGCATGAAGAGGCTGACAAGAGTCCTCGAGGCCCGCCTTCGGGGAGGAGTTGAAAGTCAAACACCCCAGACCTTTGCACCATCCCACAACACTCAGGACCCGTGCACGCGGTGGCACTTCCGAATCGGTTATCAGTTGCTCCTCAGTAGTCCTGAGTGGTGTTTCTTGTTTCCTTCAAAGCAAAACAAACAAAAGCCGACTCAGGACTCCTTGTGACCATGGTGGCCCTGAGGTGGCCCAGCAGCTCACCAGGGGCTTCCGTGGTCGGCCTTCCACTGTAAACTCTGTCGGCTAACAACTCGGTTCTCCTGACTTCACGAGTTCCTTGGCCCCGAACCCCTGGAGGGTGAGCTTTGGGCCTTCGCGTTCCACCCTTGGTTGTCAGCGTGCCTTCCCAGTGGCTGGGGTTTCTGTCCCGTTCTTCTCATTGACTGACAGGGCGCTAGTTCTAATAAAGGAATTAGCAAATCGTGGGTGTCCTGTGCTACGGACCCGCTCCAGCTTTCAAAGAGAGACTCCACGGGAGGTGGCCTCGAGAGGACGCGCCTGCACAAGGTCACCATGTCGCACAACGAGCCCACCACTTCACAGTGCAGGGGCTCCCGCATGGGTGCCGATACTCTTAACCTCTCCTAGTGAGCACAGCCCTGAGAGCAGCCCTGTCTCGTCCTTGGTGTGAACAGAGGCGCCAGTGGCCGCTTTTCGGGTTCCGGTGAGTATCAGTGACTCTTGGCAGGATCCAGGGCAGACAGAGGGAGAGTCGTCAGGCTAGGAGAGCGGGGACTATCCACCGACACCGGCCTTCGACTCCCACAGAGTCACACAGAACCGACTGGGAGGGAGGAAATGCCCTTTTGAAACAAGCACCGAAAGTATCCTTTTGGAGACTTGGTAACATGTGAGCAAGCCAGCTATTCCTGCCATCCCCAGAAGCTCAGACAGAACTAAATTATGCTTCAGATGAATGTATCGGTCAGTGCAAAGGTTAGACAAACAGCTGTTTCTCAAGGAGGCGGACTACAAAGCTTGACTGTTCGTTGGAAGGCCTGTAACGGTCTCAGTGGGTTCCCAGGGGAGTCGCTGTTATTTGTTTCTGATCGGGAGATACCCGCACTGACTCCCTGCTCCTGATGACCTCTATTGCTAGGGCATGACGGTGACACCGTGGAGCCAGTGTGATTTTACCAGTCTCTGGGAAAAAAAAGGAAAAGAAAAGAAAAAACCCACCCACACGTACAACTTGTTTTTAGTGACTCGAAGATTATCCACAACCCTGCTGTTTGGAACGGGTGAAAGAATGCAGAGTCTAGAGGTCTACGCTCTCATTTCTGCAAAAATGTCGAAGAACTTAAAATAGGAAGCTAGTCAAGAATGTGCTTTATAGCAGTCAGGTTGGATTGGATGCAAAAGTATGGAACTGGTAGTGTAAAAAGGAATGGAGGAAGTTACAACTTTAGTTGGTGTTTACTATCATTCCCTTGATGATTTTGAGATACTTAAATAACTTCATAGGAAGCAGCTACTTATAACGTGGAAAACAAAATAAAACAAAGTAAAACTCTAAGAGAAAGAGAAGATTTAAATTAGAGCGGTAGAGTGAGATATCATATGTATTGAATGTGACTATACTTAAAGAAAAAAGGATAAAAAATCAGATCTCAGAAAGATGAAGGGGTAATTTCTAGAAGAGGTGCTGAGAGATTTTCAGGGAACCCCAGAATATGTCAAGTATCTTCCAAAACATGACCCAGCTGTTTTCTTTTTCATCAGTTATTCATTATCTACTCCAGGGAAGACCCTAGTGGTTATTAACTTTTTATCTTTATGCTTCGTTACCAAAGAAGTTCCAAGATCTTTTTGTATTTTTGTCTCATAAGTAAGTTCTCCACTTTGAGATTAATGGAAGTCCTCATAAACTTTATTTTATTCTCAGAAAGTCATTGAACATTTTCTAAAATCAAGATAAAATGATGTTACTTCTTATTAGGAACAGAGCACCAAGATAAGGTCTCTTTTTAATCCATTTACAAATACTCCTGTGCTAGACAGTTTTCTAGGCACCAAGGGTACAAAAATGAACAAGAGCGGCAAAGTCCGTACTGTCACTGAGCTTAATTCAATCAGAGACGACACCCAGTAGATATCGCTGACCCTTGAACAACACAGGTTTGGACTGAGAGTCTGTTCATGCACAGATGTTTTCCAATCAGTACATTACTGTAATTTTCTCTTCCTTATGATTTTCTTTTTTTTTTTAAACACTTATTTTATCGTTTTGACAAAGACAGAGAGAAGGAGGAGGGCCCAGAGGAGTCTCCATAGTTGTACGTCATCAGATTTCAACATGGTTTCATTCCACACAGGTGGGCGGGGGCCACTCAGGGTTGGAAGTAGTGCTGGGGGCCTCCTGCATGGGAAGCTCACCCCAGTTCATCATATGGGTCCACATGGGCTGGGGCCGGGATTCGATCCTTGGTTCCTGGGGTGGCAAAGCTAGTGCTTAACCCACTGAGCCACCCTGGCTTCCCCCATGATTTTCTTTCTAACATTGTTCTTCTTGCTTATAGTATGCACTACCCATAACACACAACATAGGTGTGAATCGACTGTCTATGTGGTTGATAAGTCTTCCAGTCAACAATAGGCTATGAGTAGTTAAGTTTTGGGGGAGGCCAAAGTTATATGTAGATTTTCTATTTTAAGTGGTGTGTAGGGGGGGCACCCCTAACCTCTAGGTTTGTTTTATACTCACCTGTGTAAAATTGAATAAAGTAGGGAAAAGTATGGTAAAGGATTTGAAGCTCACAGAATCACTTGAGAAAGTCAAGTTTAAGGAGAGACAAAGAGGTGGTGTGAGAACCAAGCAGAAGAAGGTTAAAGACAATGGGATTTAACACCAGTTACAACATACTGGTTTTGACAGACGTAATTCATCTAGTATTACATCCACTGACTGAGACGGGTGGACTGACGTGGATCAGATCAGCAACTCTCAATCTTCTAAGAGCCTGTAGAACTGGGAGAGGCCAGCACCCACCCTGCAAGTCCCAAGCACTAGGTTTGGATGGGACCAACAGGAATGAACAGTCCCGGTGATTCTGACACACACCTCACCTTGAGAAACAGTGAGCCCCACGCAGAGCTGTTAAGTAGCTCGTGAAGAGGGACCTCCGTGGAACAGGCAGGATACTCGGGGCAGAGGAAATCGGCAGGAGGCATTTTTGTGCCAGAAATGGGCTGACCTTAGCACATGGGACCTGCATGGATGCTTATTTTTCTACCTCATCTGCTTTCCTGCTGACTTTTAACTAGGTTCTAAGTAGACTTTAAAGCTCTGTGTAAGACAAGGTTTCAAGGCTTCGTATTTGTAGAAGCTAGAGGAAAATGACATCCTGATGAGTTGTTGGATGGCACTGCCCACAGAATGGTGGAGGAAGAATAGAAAGGAGAGGGAAGGAAGTATGGCCCTCTATCCTTCTATTCTATATATTTTATATTTTCTCTAGAGCCAAAAGATGTCTTATTTTACATTTTAATTTACATTTAACACATTTTTGCTATTATGTAGCATATTTAAGTACATGATTTAAGTTGTCCCAAACTTAGAAATTTCCTGACTAGGAAAGAAAATCACATACCGGTAAATAGATTTTTTTATTTGTAGAAAATATAGATCTCTTTACTATACTCTAAAAATAACTGGATATTTTTAAGGAGAAGCTTTTTTTTTCTTTTTTCTTTTTAAAAAATAAGTATTCAGCATAAGCTACTGACCTGGTTAGTTTTCAGCATTTTGAATTTGTGGCATCTCTCAATCTGTTTCTGTATTAGATCATGAAAGTGAAATATACTCTTATTTTAACTCAAGCAATTATTAATAGAAAAGCTATTGCCAAGTTAAAAGTTTGGTCTCCTTTAAATAGGCTGTGATACGGCTACAAGCCGTCTGACTTTGCAGGGCTCCTGAGGATATTAATGATTAACTGAAGGAGATGAAGGATAAAGCCATTCAGTGCCCTCAGGAGGGAGTCAAAGAACCCTCTCTTCATTTTCACTGAACACGCTGATAAGTTTCAGAAATCTTGACAGTCTTCCAAACTGTGCCTCGTTCCTTTCGTGACTCTTACTACATATGAACATTCTGTTCTGACCTTCTCAGGGGTTTGGCCATATTCTCGAGAAAGAAAATCATGACTCAGTATTTGAAAGTACATGAATGAAAAGAACAATGAAAACTTTTAAAAGGTTTGTGTGGCTTCATCCTATTGCTTTTCTTGGAATATAGTTGGCTTTTCAATTATGAAGGACTATGGCTTGTTTCCAGAGGGGTAAGCCAAAGGATTTGTGGGTTTTGAACTCAGCCACAATAAAGATGTTGCACATCACTTATAGAACCACTTAGAGTGAGGTCGATGTAGAAAACGGTTTTCAATAGAACACAAAAGTCAGAGAGCAAGCAGTGAACTCACTCATTCAACACAATCATTAGGCTTTCGGACACGATAAAAAATGTGAAGGCCGGTACATGATGTTACATACTCTGTTCCTTCTTGAACAATTTATTGCCATAGATTTCATGGAAAAAAATTAAAATGCAATTACTCCAGAGTATCAGTTGAAAGGAAATATTTTAGTTGATGCCTTTATTTAGAAACTGCTAAAACTACTCTTGTAGTCATGCCGCTTATGAAGGAAATATGATTTTAATCATTAACCTGCCCAGTGGTTAAGGGTACATCCAGATTGCATTTATGAAGGCACTTCCAACGGAAGGAACATCCAGTTTCTTCTGCATAAGAGGGCGGGTCTTGACAAGAGCCATGGTTCACAGCATGGCTGTCACGCCTTCCCTCTCCTCAAACCACGAGCCCTGATCTCTGCGTCCACCAGCAGTGGCTGGGCCACGTGCTCCGGGAGTAGAAGGAGGATTCTCTTTCCAGTGGTGGGAGGAGAAGATGCACTGTGGGCGAAGCCTTCATGGTTTCCCCTGTGGTCCAGTTCACTGTTCCTGTCTCAGCCCTTTCTGCTCAGGTGCCATCAAAAGAGTCCCACTTATCACTTTTCATGGAACCAAACTAAAGGGCCCACCGGGTCCTGAGGTGAAGCCTGACTGTGTCACAGGACACAACCTTTTACCTGCTAACCGGTGCCACCAATCTGCAACCATGCCCTTCGTCAAGGTCTGAAGATGAGGAAAGCGCCCAGTCTCACCTCCATCCACCTCCTGGGTTCAGGGGTATGCCCTTTCTCTGTGCCAAGCCAGCCCACGGGCCCGGCCAGGCGGTGAGGCCACATCAGCAAAGGGACATGGGCTGCCTCACTCCACTCACTGTCGCGTTGATTCCAAAAGCTTCTTGGTTTCCACCTTCACGTGAGTAGCAACCACACGGATACTACTCCAGGAATTCAGACAGCACAGGCAAGCTCTACAGGGTTTGCACAAGGTCACCCACCCATGGGAGTCAGGGTTGCAAACTGGAATTAAATTCTGCAGAACGTGACTCCAGACTCCAGCCCCCCCCAGGAGTGCCGAACTGTCAGAAGACACTTAGCAACATGGTTGGTAATTGAGTAATGTTTTTACCTCTTGACGCGTCATAGGAAAGATGGGTTAATTGATCGGAATGTAGTTATTTTATTATTCAAATAACTAGATAACTCAGCGCAGTGATTAACCTGCTAAAGCAACAGATGATCGTGTTACTGCCAGGTCCTGACTCACTGTGAAGTCTCTGAGGTAAAAAGACTTTGAGCTGGTAGAGAAACTCTGTCACCTCAGGTAGCCTGTCTGGTGCCCTGCTGTTTGGAAGTGACCCCGAGGCAGCATGAAGATGAAATGACAGTGAGCAGACTCAGGAGCTCAGAGGATTTGCTCTGGGACACCAGGACTCTTGCCTGTGAGCGATAATGTCCAAAGAAGGCTTTCCTAGCTTACTGGTGATATTAAATAATTGTGACTGTATTGCTCTTTCACCCTGAGATGGGGGTGGTGGTCCCTGCATTTAAATAGTATGGTGACTCTGGATAGCAATGCTGGAAAATTTTAGAAACAGGAAAACATCATATGGCATCTTGAAAGACATAACTCAGACATGTAAAATACATTTTGTCAGATATTCCTCTCTCTCTCCCTCTCCCTCTCCCTCTCCCCCCCCCCTCTCTCTCACACACACACACACACACACACACACACACACTTTCTTTGCCCCTGGGAAGAAATCATACATTGCTATGACATAAATTGAATCCGCAGTATTTTCTCCCCCAAATATGTTTCCATGAGTTATTGTATAGAAGAAATTCCATACAATATCCAGGGGAAATATTATGGAATATTGACTTTCCTGCAGTTTCTCTGAATAAAGTGTTCATACAAAAATTTCAAAGCCAGTGGAATCTCCACATGTAAAGTCATCGTTTAGGGACTTGGCACTACCAGGTGGTTTTAAGTTTTAGGACCATGGGTTTTGTCTTGGGGCACTCATTGCATTTATAATGAAAATCCTGGCTTGCAATTGTGAAAAGCTTGCAGTAAACCCAGAATTTGGCCCGTTAGAGATGCTGGCCCTGGTTGTCTGCAGGGAGAGTGGAGGGAGGAAGAGTTCTTCTGTACAGTAAAGCATGCCATATGGGATCTTGTCTGAGCCAACCCTCTGCTGTTACATAGTTTGAGAACTTGCCCTTGGAGCTGAATGAGCTGTTGAAATCCGATCAGCTTAAGGCCAATCTGCAGGAAGCTGTCATCACCTCCCAGAGTTTGCAAAACTTAAAAGAAAACCACTTTCGCTTTCAGGGTTTCCACTGACTACGGGCTGTTTCTCATACGCAAGTGTTGCAGTAGGTCTCATCGTTTGATGAGTTTGGATTGTTTGTGGTCTCTTGCTGGTTGTGTTTTGTCTCTTCCCACCCTCCATTCCTCTATAAACCTCTGCTTGTATTTTCTGGGCGCCCAAGGCTGGCAAGTTTCATCAGTGAAGATAAGATCAGCTGCAGGTACTTTCATTGTGGCTGTTTTTCCCCTTTTCACTAATCTTCTCTCCCGTTTGTTTGGTACAGTACCCAAGCCACACCCCGATGGTTGTGCGTGGCTTTGAAGGGATGCGCTGGTGAATCATTTTGTAAATGAGCAGGAATTGAGCACAGAGAGGGGACACCTTCCTTGTGGACACTTGGGGAAGTCAGTGTTTCCCAGAGGAGCCAGTCCACTCAGGAAGAAACAAACCTCTATCCCATAATAACCACACCATCCACCATCACTTCCTCTTTAGGGCAGGCTCATTCTGAGCCCAGCAAAAATCAGGTGTGTCTGCTCCAAGAAAATTTGCTCAAAACAGTTGAAATTCTGTGAGAACTAATTGCAGTGTGGTCATGTTAATGTCAAATTTTAAAGACATTTTCACTAATATAGTAGCTTCTCTTTTTTCAATGTAAACTCTGTGCAGTACAATTTAAGGACTATACCATATCCTTAAAAAGATGCCACTTTGGGTATTAGAACTTCCAAATACACTACAGGAAAACCTTGTCAGGGAGTTGAGTTTAAAAAGAGTTAACACTTATCTCAGGTGATTTTACATGGATAGTACACATGAGAGGATTATGGATTAAGAGAATGAGGATTTGACTTGAAATTCTTCCAGAATTGGTATGCAATCTAAATAATACAATCATTATGGAATGTCTACCCAGAACCTGGACCAGTAGATAGATGCTCAATAAATGCTGAGTTTGAAGAAAAAGAAGAGAAAGAGGAGAGAAGGGTAGATGACTTGCATCGTGATAAGCATTTAAACTGGGGAGCTAGTAGTTAAAAAGAATTGGGGGCTGAGGCTGCCCGGGTCTAAGCCCTGCACTGATCCACAGCAGCTGTGTGACCACAGGCATTCGATTTAATGCCTCAAGCCACAATTTCTTCTTCTTTGAAACAGGGTTGATAATAACACCCACCTCCCAGGGATGTTGTGTGGATTAAATGAGGTAATAGGCCTAATGTCTTTAAATAATACCTGTCTCTTTGTAGTAATGAATGTTAGCTGTTACTCTATATGGCCTCTAGTGCTTATAACTACACTTAAAACCTATAGGCATGCGCATTTATCCTACTTTTGCAAAGATAAGTGTGTTTCTCAGTGTTGGAAAGCTGAGAAACTGCAGGCTGACTCCAAGGCCCATGGTCCCAACCCTATGCCTTCCTACTTTATGGTAATTATAGAGAACCTCTGAAGGGTCTGGAAGCTACTATCTTCATGATCTTGATATTTATGACTTTATTAGCAAATGTATATATTTTGCATTCTCAAAATTATTAGTACAGTGGTTAAGAATACGTACTTCACAGATAGAACTGTGATGCCAACATCAGACAAAGACACTATACAAAAGTTAAACTACAGACCAATACATATCTCTGATAAATATTGATGCAAAAATTCTCAACAAAATATCAGCAAAACAAATTCACATTAAAGTGATTATTCACCATTACAAAGTGGGATTTATTTCTGAATTGCAAGGATGGTTCAATGCATGAAAATCTATATAATGTACCACATGATCATCTCCATAGATGCCAAAAAGACATACCATATTTTCCGGCGTATAAGACAACCGGGCGTATAAGACGAACCCCTAATTTTACAGTTAAAACATAGGTTTAGGCCTATATTCGCTGTATAAGACTACCCCCCACTTCCGAGGCTGTAGTCTTATACAGCGAATATAGGCCTAAACCTATGTTTTAACTGTAAAATTAGGGGGTTGTCTTATACGCCCAGTCGTCTTATACGCCGGAAAATACGGTATGACAAAATTCAACATTCTTTATGATAAAAACACTCAGCAAAACTAGGAACAGAAGGCAGGTACCTCAAATAATATAAGCCATGTGAGAAGGTTCCACAGCTAACATCATACTCAATGGTAAAAGACTGAAACCTTTACCTCTAAGAACAGTATGATGTACTCAACATCATACTGAAATTCTTACACAGAGCAATTAGGTAAAGAAAGG
Source organism: Craseonycteris thonglongyai (assembly GCA_004027555.1). NCBI lineage: Eukaryota > Metazoa > Chordata > Mammalia > Chiroptera > Craseonycteridae > Craseonycteris > Craseonycteris thonglongyai. The sequence goes on along the minus strand of PVKE010003695.1, from coordinate 49,812 downwards.
AAGGGGAGCAACCAATTTGAAAGGAAGAAATAAAATGATCTCTGTGTGCAAATGATATGATTCTTAAATGTAGAAAACCCTACAAATTACAGACACACACACAAACTGTTAGGACAATTAACAATTTTAGAAAAATTGCCATATACAAAATTAGCATGCCAAATCAGTCACATTTTTACACACTAACAATTAATAATCTGAAAAAACCAAACAAAAAAACACACCCTATAGCATCAAAAATAAGAAAATACCTAGTAATAAACTTAACCAAGGAGATGAAAGACATGTACACTGAAAACTGTAAGACATTGCTGAAAAAAATCACAGAGGACACAAATAAATGGAAAGACACACTGTGCTCATGGATTGAAGACTTAACGTAGTTAAATATCCCTACGTCCCAAGTGATCTACAGATGTAATGCAATCCCTATCAAAATCCCATTGGCAGCTTTTTTGCAAAAAAAGAAAAAAAAATCTTAAAATTTATATGGACTCTCAAATATTGAAAACAATCTTGAGAAAGAAGAATCAAGCTGGAGGCTTTGCACTTCCTGATTTAAAAAACATATTTAGAAAGCTACAGTAACTAAGACAGTATTATACTGGCATAAAGATAGACTTAAAGACTAATGCATCAGAATAGAGAGCCTAGAGATAAACCCATGAATATATTATGATCAACTGATCTTCAACAAGGCTGCCAAAAAGACACAGTGAGGATACAGCAGTCCTTCTAACAGATGGTGCTGAGAAACTGGATAATGCAAAAGAATGAAGTGTGGAAGCAACCCCAGCGCCCATCAGTAGACAACTGGATAAAGAAGAGGTGGTACATATATACAGTGGAATATTATTCAGCCATAAAAGAATGAAATCTTACCATTTGTGACAACATGGATAGACCTAGAGGATAGTAGAGTAAGTGAAATAAATCAGACTGAGAAAAAAAATACCATATGATCTCACTTATATGTAGAATCTAAATGATAAAATAAATAAACAAACAAAATGGGAACAGATTCATAGATACAGAGAATAAACTGATGGTTGCCAAGGGGATAGAGGTTGGAAGCTGGGTGAAAAGGGGAAGGGATTAAGAATTACCAACTGGCAGTTAGGAAATAGTCGTAGGATGTAAAGTACAGTATAGACACATATAGTCAATAATGTTGCAACAACTATGTATAGTGCCAGGTTGGTACTAAACTAATTGGGGGAATCATTGCATAAATTGTATAAATGTCTAACCACTATGTTGTACAGCTGAAACAAATATACAATAATATTGAATGTCAACTGTAACTTAAAAAAATAATAAAAAATTTTAAATGCAAATTTTGTTATATGTTTGTGAATCACAATAAAAGGTAAAAATTAATATAAATATAAGCATAGAATAGTGAAGAAAATGTGGGAGAAGTTTAGTTTGAAACTGCTCATTGAACGAAAGTCTACAAAAGAAAATATTTTCAAAATTAATATTGAAAAATATGTTTAGTTGAGTTTCACCCCTTTGGACATTTGTCAAATGTTTTTATTGTACAGCAAAATGCCTGTAATGGGTGCTTAGTAATTATTTGTTACATAGGTAAATCTTTAATACATATATTTTAAAGTAATGTTTTCCAAACATGTATTCATGTAACGCTTTCTCCCCCAAAACAGCTACCATACTTTGTTAGTATTTCCACTAAATTCTAAAAAGATTATTAGCCATTCAGGTGATTTTCAGAATTTAGCTGACTAAACATATTTGGAAGAAAGCTATTCTGAATCTATAAATTAATGCAAGTGAAAGGAAAATCTACATGGAGTACCAGTACCACTTGGAAAAATGAAATTGTGTGAAGCTTTGGAAAAAAAAAAAGAAAAAGAGAGACAAATAAGTACCGGTAGAAATAAAAAAATCAAAGATGCAAAGAGAGAAAAAATGTAAAAGGAACAAAAGGGAGTCATATTAAAAGGAAGATAAATGACTGAATACATTTAAATTCAAGAAAAATTATCTAGGGTTTTGAAGGTCAGACAATTGTGAGAAAATCAACACTAATTTAAAAGTAAATTCCATTGATCTGAACTAGAAACAGAAAATTCCCACATTTAGAGAAGATGAGGCACTTCTTCAATATAGTTGACATAGAATTGATTTGGTATGAATTAGAATAACAGTGTTTGCTAGTGGTCTTCACAAACCAAGACATAAAGAAAATGTGAACTAGGTCTTGGGAAGTCAATATAATATAAATGGTTTCAATTAACCAAGTACCGTTTTTAAATGAAAATATAGATGTGAACACTAAGGGATAAAATACCTCATAACATTGACATGTATGTTTGAAACTATTCAACAAACATCTACAAAGAGCTCCTCCCTCCATGCCCCAAGCAGAATGAGGCATTTTGAGGGACACCCATGAAGGATATATTTGTTGTTTGTTTATTTGTTTTGTCTCCTGAGAAGCTCACTATTCCCTCAGAAGAGAACTTACATACATGAAAAACCTTGGGAGCGATTCACAGAAGTTATTCACTGAGGCCGTATTGAAAGTAATCACAAACTAAAAGAAATGGACATTCAAATGAAGACAGATAGGCTAATCATAGGTGCAGTGACCAGAAAAGATACGAACTGAATATTATTAAGATTTGCATAAGAGAAGAGAGAGTAAGAAGGGACCCTAAGAACTGGAGATGCTATAGGGTCATTTGGCAGCCTATTCATGTTTCTTGGAATAAAGGAAATGTTGGCAGGAGCAAAAAAATGGAAATCATAAATCAGGGTTAATATGACAGATAAAGCATACGAGTAGAACAAGTCTCAATGACAAAATGCCTAAGGACGGAGGTGCAGGAGTTGGGGGTGGCTGAAATTTTTCATCTAGAAAATGTGGGCTAAGATGTTCAGGGACACACTGAAATAAATCACAGGAGGCAAAAAATAAAGAAATAAAAATAGATTGCTTGTAATGGCAGGGGACAAATCCATATAACCCTTTTCCCCAAGGCTATATTTGACCTTTGACCACCCTCTACCTTGGTCATAGTCAGTCTCTCTCTCTCTCTCTCTCTCTCTCTCTCTCTCTCTCTCTCTCTCTCTCTCTCTCTCTCTCCTGCCATAGAAAATGGGCAAATAGACTTGAAGAAAAATAAATATTGTAACATTTAGACGAAGTACTGTAGAGGTGCACACCTGGAACCTATGTAATTTTTACTAATCGATGTCATCCTAATACATTTAACAATAAAAAAAGGATAGGAACTCGAGGTACATTTTTGAATAATCTTTCTTTAAGGCCTGAATTATCCCTCCAGACACATACAATTCATCCAGGAACCCTCTGGGAAGTTGAGACATGTGCCTGCTCTCTGAATGCTGAGCTATTCAGGGATGCTTTTAATTTTAAGTGAGAAAAGTCCAACAAGATACAAGGATGTTCCAGGGCAAAAAAAACCTCTTTTTCTTTGGGCTGTGAACATAACCTCACAGGCAGATCTGTAGAAAAATAAGAGTCAATTGCTAAAAATCAGGAAAAACAAAAAAGAAAAATACTTAGATGAAGAAGTGAACGAGCGAACCAATAACAATTTAGGTGATATTTTCAGAAACATTTGGCCAAAAACGTGGACTGTTTACTGAGTGTTTGTGCCTGACCTGATCCACTGTGCTGATCACCTGCTTGCATTGCAGTCACGTGTACTCTTCCCTGGAATGTGTCTAAGACATTCACTGCAGCCCTCACTTCTGCGCTCACTCTCACTCTCACTTTCTGTCTTTGCCTTGAGCAAAATAATGCATTTACTTGTCAAAGCTGATTTTCTTGAGGCCTGGAATGCACTGAGGTTTGCTTAAGTAGCCAACAGGAAGTTTCTGATCGGCCCTTCAGCCATGTAGCATCTCAGGACGCATTTGACAGCGGAAAAACTTGATGCTGCAGTTTGGTTATAAAAGGCTGGTTAGATATTAATTAGATTTAAATATATAACCAGCATACACACTCACACACACACACACATAAAGAGAAGAAAATGATATTCTATATCATATATATATGTGTGTGTACAGTATATAGATACACACACACACACACACACACACACACACACACATATACACCAAGACAAAGGGCTATTAGGCACAGATCAACAGTCTTTTAATTTATCCTGTTTTCCCTCATCATTAGTAAGGGTGACGTATTAAAGTTGACCACGATCCTGGCAAAGGACTGGCAGAGAAGGTCCCCAGAGGCCCAAGGAACGACATTTCAAAAGTCTAACGTCTTCCAATGACTGAAACAAATTCTCATTTTAGGCTCTCTGCTTATGTATAACACACACTCAATAAAGAAGAAAAATTTCTTACAGTATTCAATAATGAACCTGAGGAGTAGATGGAGGCACGTTGCTACTCACATGTAAAAAATAAAGATGTAAATGATCTCCGTAATATTTATTGGATTAGGAAAGATGGCCAACATATATCCTCTCATTTATGTATTCCTCTAACATTTTTAGAGCATCTAACATTTTAGAGCATTTTTTGGAAGCAAATATGGGCTTTGTAGGATTTGTATTCTAGTGAAAAGAGACACACAATTTTAAAAAATACAAAAAAGCACATCTAGCAGGTAAAGGCTTTGGACAAAAATGAGAACCATATGACTTCACTCATCTGTATAAATCTGAAAGCAACGAAGAAACAAAGCCTCATGGACACGGTCAATAGCTCAGTGGTTACCTGAGGGTAAAGGGAAGGGGCGTGGGAGGGGAGGGAGGGGGAGCTAAATATATGGGGATAGAAAGAACGCTGACTCTGGGTGCTGAGCACCTATTGTAACACATAGATGACGTACTAAAGTTGTACACCTGGAACCTATGTAATTTTTACTAACCAATGTCAACCTAATAAATTTAACATTAAATATAAAAAGAATAAAGTAAGTAAGGAAAGAGTAATAAGTATGCTGAGAAGGGGGTGGTTGTCGTTTTAAAGGGAGTCTCAGGAAAAACTTCCCTTAGGAGACAACTTACGAACAAAGGGCTGAAGGAGGTGAGCTTGTGTTTATAAAACAGTCAAATAAAATTAGTCCCAATCCCAGGCTAATTCTTATACAAGATTTGTTCACATATTAGGTGGTCCATTCACAGCCTACAGTTTCATTATGGATAATTAAAGGGTAACTTATCTAATATTCTTGTGCCTCAGTTTCCTCACATGTAAAATGGAGATTAAAAATAACACCCAATTTATCAGATTATGTTGTACCCACTTTGCAGGTAATGTGTGTTCTACATGCAAAGTGCTTAGAAAGTGTCAGGTATGTAATAAGGGCTATTAGAAGCATTGACTCTTTTGCCACTATTACCTTTATTTCCTTTTTCTTTTTTTTTTTGTAAAGAAAGGAATAAAATATGAATGGGCCTAAAACATTTCATAGCATATACTTGATGTTAAAAGTATGGCTATTACTAAATTTTTGAGATATAAGTGAAGAGTAGCTAATTTGTTATAAGTTACAAATGTTTGACTCGCTTTTTATATATAATTTAATGTCTGACTTTGAGTTTATGAAATAGATAAAATTAATGTAATGAGAATTATAACATGGCATGCTACGAACCAACAACTGCTCAGGGCAAACATTTAATCCCTATTCCCTATTCAGTCATCTTGGACAGTCTCATTATTATTATTTTTTTACTTAATAACTGTTTTTAATCTTCCTAGAACAGTATCACATTCTGTAGCTGACACATGAATTTGGGGAAGAAACGAAGCATGGACAATATACACTGACAATAAGTGGAAGGAAACCAGGTTCAATTATCTAGTGACCTAGTGTATTTACTAAAGTGGAATGTGACGAAAATTCTACTGTGACTCTCAAATACTCTATGAACAACCAAATGAGATATCTTTAACAGAACTCGTGGCTTCTCTGATGGGCTGCAAGTGTAGGAGGCTAGGATACCAAAGTTAAAAGGGTCCCACCTAGTTACTGAAAGATGTCTACCTCACTGTCAGCCACACTGCTGTCAGCATTATGTTCTTCCCCCAATGCCAATGCCAAGTGTGAACATCGGTCTCCCCCACCAACCCCCATTTTGAAAAGGTTCATTCAATAAAGTTGCAGGGTCTCCAAAACAGAGTAAGTTGACGGTTACTCTCAACTATTTCAAGAACAGAAACAGTTGTCCCCTAAACAAAAAAACAAACAACCCAAGGTTTGAGTATATTTTCCACACCCAGAACCCAACAAGTTGTAATGTATGTTTTTCCTTCTTTTCAGTGTTTTTTTCTGTTCCACTCCACATCCATTTGTACCCATAGTGGCAACTTTCTTTTCTCCCTCCACATAATCAAACATTTAGCTTTGCAGGGTTATTCATCACACTTTGCACTTAGCTGGCCTGAGTTTGAAAAGGCATTGCTTAGAATCTATAAACAGTCATTAATCCTTAGAAAGGGGGGTGGGTGGGGAGGGGCAGGGCTTCGGGAGGTTATGTACTATGTAAATCACATTATTCAAATGACCGAATTTATGCAGTTATGGCGGGCTTGCCATTTTCCTTAGGATCTATGTTCATTAACGTTTTCCTAGATATGAAAACCAATAATAGGTTTCCAACAGTTGTTGAGGATCCTGGCCACTTTGTCCGATGCTACCCAACACTTGTCTTTCACTTTTTCTCACTTGTTGCTTGGGGGTCATTTTTCCCATGAAGTTTCTCCAAGGCTGGGAATTGCATGCATTCACACCCACCTATAGGATGTCATTTGCTTCTGTAGTTACATTTTTCCAAAATGAGACTGTAAGATCTAACAACATCATTTGTTTTGCTCATCATTGCTTTTCTAATCCCTAGCATGATACTCATAGTAGACAATATATATATTTTTTTTATTGAATAACAAATGCAAGTTCTGACTACAATACAGCCTCTATCATGAACTAATCATGTGACCTTAGGCAAATTCATTAAACTTTCTAGTACTCAGTATCCTCCTTTGCTAAAAATATTTAATGCTAAAATTTTGAGAGCCATTTTTATGCACTGTTTTGAGCAGAGTATTATCTCATTAAGTCCTATAAAAATCTTGTGACCTATCTACTCTTATTAGCTTTATGTATAGTTGAAAAAATGAAAACCTATGGTGATTAGGTAACCTGTCTATTAGTAAAGTAAGTGACTGAACTGGGAATTTGAATCCAGGCTCAAAAACCCAGGCTCTCACCATTATATGATATGCCTCCCTACATCTGTAAGTGATAGTTCAGTCCCTGCTCAAAATTAATATTGAATAACGGTAAAATAATATATACATAAATATATATTTGTTAAGACTTTTCCATTGATTAGATCTGGGTGTGAAACTAGCTCGGCCTTTTCTTTGCCAGCGAGCTTGTCCAACCTGCGGGCCGCATGCACCCCGGATGGCTTTCAATGTGGCCCCATACAAATTCATAAACTTTCTTAAAACATTATGAGATCTTTTAAGATTTTTCTTTAGCTCTTCAGCTATTGCTAGTATTGGTGTATTCTGTGTGTGACCCAAGACAAATCTTCCAATGTGGCCCAGGGAAGCCATAAGGTTGGACGCATCTGCTTTACAGCTATTAGCTCTTAAGCTGACTGATATTTAACCTTCTTACTTATAAAAGAGTCATAATAATACGTATCTGGTTTAGTTATCTAAAAATTAAATAAGTTAATATCCATTAAGGTATCAGCATTTAATAAATGAAATTATTTTAGTTTTGGAGTGAGAAAAATAATAGGTAATGCTCATGCGATTTGATTTAAATAAAATAATGACTAGTGCCAAAATATATTTTCTGAAGTAGCCTATAATTAAGAGAATAAGTGATGCTCATTTTTAGCCAGAATTATTCAAATTAAAGTTTTACAAAGAGAGTAGTCCTTAAAAGTTCTCATCACTCAAAAAAAAAAAAATTGTAACTACTTGAGGCAATAGATGTTAACTTATTATAGTCACTCTTTTGCAATACGTACATACATATATCAAATCATGTTGTACATGTTAAACTAATACAATGTGATATCAATTGTATCTTAAAATATACTGTAGTAAAAAAGATTTGCAGTGGCTGAGTTATTTGGAAAGTTATACGTTTTTTTGGTTGCTTTGGGTTAACACTTCATCCCAAAACAATGGGAAAGTCTGGGAAAAAACACAGACAGCACTAACAGCAATACGAAGAAAATAAATTTTGTCTTATTAATTAGGCAGGTAATAGTAGGCCTAGTTACAAATGAGGCCACAGTGCCCATAGTTAAAACACGAGTAAGAGGCAGAACACGATTTGAAGATGAACCTATCTGACCCAAGGCTCTGTGCTCTCAGTTGCTACACTACTTGCTCTTTGAAAAGCACCATTTTACATCATGTATACATTTCTCTCCCAGGCTCACAAAGCTTGACCCAGCTTCTGTTTGTGGCACTCAACTCCCAGGAAGCTCATTAATCCACTCAACACGTTATTTATGACATGCACAATGGAGAGGGCTCTACCGCCTAAACGTCACGACCTCTGGAATCAATTTTAAGCATATTCAGGAAAATCCCAAGAATAGAGACTGACGGCTAACATGTTCATTTGATTGCATTACAGTTTACTCAGTTTTTTCCTCCAAAATGAGCCGATCTGAATAAACTGGGTTTTCAGATGAACCAGACGAAGCAGGCCACGCTGCAGAATCTCCTGTGAGAGAGAGAGAGAGGAGAAAAAATTCATTACATGGGCATGCAGCCAGTCCTGGGAAACGAACACAGCATTTTCAGGATCCTCAGAATATTAAGAACAGGTCATAAGTAAAAGAAAATAGGAAATAAGGACCGGAGGTTGGGAAGCCTGGAGTCAGGTCAGACTGTCTGAATCACTTATGTTGTGGTGGTGATTTGAGCTGACAAAATGTTATTGGAGAGATCACTCTCCTCAACACTGTTTGCTTTGGGAAGTCAGGCAGAGATTTATTATGGCTGAAAGCTTTACAGCTGTCGGATGTAAGTGCTGGGTTAAGAGAGTTGAAAATATCAGCTGAAATTAATAGCATGAGTTGTGATTTTGAATATTAGCTACAGTTGCGATGGGGAAGAAACGCCAGCGACTATAGTTTTATTCTCCGTCTATGATTACATTTGTTTGCAAAAGAAGTCAAGATCTATCGTACAAGGAAAGGGACCCTTTCCCCTGCAAATATTCCAGATATCCACTGCAAATAATCCAGATATCTGAAACACTGATAGGTGAACTGGGCAGTGAGATAGATGGGAGTCAAGATGGGAAATTCAATATTTAGAATGCCACAAAAAGGACACCCTAGAAGTGATGTATTTCTAAAGAGGGTTCATTTTATAGAGTAACAATGACTAAATTCCCCAGAGTCTATAAAGATACCAAGAAAAATGCGAGGGCTGTCCAGAAAAAATTCAGCCATTGTCAATATAATGAGAATGGTTACATGGCTGCATACTTTGTGCACAGCCCACATATACTTGGAAGATGGAGACAGAGTGATTGCATACAGGGTCCGGCCAAAGTACTACCCCTTTTATATGAACTGGTAGACTATTAAAAAGGGGTTACTTCTGTCAGATGTTGCAGATAGGTAGGTAGGTAGATAGATAGTCATGTTAAATTAATTACTATATTTGTATCTTTTTATGTAGAATTGCTATAATTATATTTATCCATCTGCTTGTGTTGGAAAATGTAGGCTCAAACACTAAGAATTTGGGTTTTGCTTTCCTTTCTAGGTCCATAGACACAGTGGATGAACTGCACACATCTTAAAAAATTGAACAGACTTTTGTGATGCAAAACCACTCCTAGCTAGTGTTTATTATAAAACTCTAAGGATGACAATACTTATACATTGTCTAAGTATAGTATATGTTGGTTTCTGCACTTACCTTGGAATCCCTGTCTTGGGAAGAACCTTATGGATTAGTTTCCTCTGAACACAATGCTATTCAAAATCCCTTATATACATTTTTATTTATTCCCAACATCTGAAGAGTTTGCTTTTGTCAATTCCTGTGTTACAAGCAAGGAAAGAGGTTTAAGCAGTTTGAGTAGCTTGTCAGAGATCATAGAGCTTCTAACTAGTGGAGACAGGCATCAACAGTAACTCATAATATGAGCTCTCAGGTACCACGCTGTGCCACCACATTCATTTTTATCCCTTGTAACTTGAATTTAAGTATTTTCCAAAAATTGAGTATTTAAAGAACCAAGGGGCCCTTAAAAGAGAGACATTCTGCATAAATATTTATTTAGTATTTGACCCAAAATAAGGGTGGAAATGTTAACAATTTCTAGATGAAGTGAAGCAAAATGGGAACTTTAAGACAGATTTCCTAATCAAATGACCCTACAATACAGGCAGCCATGTAACAGGGACAGTTGCCTATCAACAGGGCTTCATGTATAATCTCATATCAACCAGCTGTTAAAGCTGATAGAGTAAATGCATGAAGGGATCCCTCCACCCATTATATATCAAAAGATGATGCTATTTCTGGTACATACTCATGGATATTGGTCAGCCTTCAATGATAGTCACATTCAGAACACACAGAAAAACATAACCAAATACTGTGTGCATTATACAAGTTTAGTTAAACAAACAAAAAAACAAGAAGACCAAGAATCAAGTACTGGGGATACTGAAAGTACTAGTGAAATACTGCACAGAAATAGTCTTCAATTCTACCGTGGATGTGCTCCTGTATTAAGAAACTTGAAGACACTCCTGTCTTTAACTGGCCTCAATCCCTATCTACCCACTCCAAAGTACTTGTCAAGCTATATTTCATCTTCATTTTGTGCACATTAACCTAAAACTGAAATAATAATCACCCAATTAATGTCCCCTTATTAACAACATAGAAAAACTGATTCCCTGTAGTATTTGAGAAATAAAATTCTAGGCATGTTTGGAATTTCAAAGCTACCAACATGCAAAATGAAGTGAGAAGTGAGTCATGACCTAGCTTACTAGATCAATTTTGACAGTAGTATAGAATAATTTAGGTACTTTCATTTAAAAAAATCAGATTGTTCCAATTTATTTTGTCTTGTGTTTGTTGCTAAATGAGATAAAGCACAAGAGCTCATTCAAAGTTATCCACTGTTACTTCTTTTTTTTTTTTTTACTGGAAGAATTATTGTAGAAAATCACATAAATTATATTGCTTGTGCCAGAAATAATGGTACTAAAGTGTCGTGCTGTGGAATTTTGCTTCAGTTCTCATTGGCTTTCATAATTCTCAAAAACTGACACTGTATATATCCTCAATTAGATACAGTCTTAGAGTCTGAAGATTAGGCATTTATTTATAACAGATATTATGACCATAACATAACTATTCCAACCAGATACTCTATTTTAATCTACTCCGTGGAACACACAAAAGAACTGAATGTGTTTTCTCCATAGCAAAGTACTACACGTACAGTGAGAAAAAAAATTTGTCAAAATGTTTGATTTTTTTTTTTAGTTCAACTTTAATCAATATGAAGTCCAAGGGACTTTCAAACAAAATGTTGCAAATTTGTTTCTCAATTGGCTTATTTATTTGGACTTGGATTTTCATATGAGAAATCTTCATTTCTATTTAAGCCTAACTTGTCCAACTCACGGCCTACAGGCTGCATGCGGCCCGGGAAGGCTTTGAATGTGGCCCAACACAAATTCAAAAACTTTCTTAAAACCTGAGTTTTTGTTATTATTATTATTATTATTATTATTATTACTATTAATATTATTATTAGCTCATCAGTTGTGGTTGGTGTTAGTGTATTTTATGTGTGACCTAAGACAATTCTTTTTCCAGTATGGCCCAAGGAATCCAAAATGTTGGACACTGCTGATTTAAACTATTCTTACTGTATCTTTAAAGAAATGACAAGAAGAGTGTATATGAACATTGGACCTAAAAATATAAAAACAACTTTGGATTCATCTTGAGGGTAAAACTAGCTTGCAAAGCATGAATCATGTAGGCATAAGACATGGGCGGTTATTGATAGTGATATATACGGAGTTTCCTGAAGTTTAGTGACTTATACCCAGTGGAATGAATGCTTTTTTTTTTTTAGAATGGCTAGCTCCTGACATTTTGATTTGCATTTTCCTGGTGATTAGTGATATTGAGCAGCTTTTCATATACTTGTTGGCTAGTTGCTTCTCAGCTCTAGGAAAATGTCCACTCAGATCCAAGTCCATTTTTTTGCATTGAATATTTTGGATATTAACTTCTTATTAGATAGATATACAGTTTTCAAATATTTTTTTCCATTCACTAGGCTGCAGAAACACTTTAATTTGATTAGTCTCACTGGTTGATCTTTACTATCGTTGTCCTTGTTTTTGGTGTCAAATCCAAAAATGTCATCACCAAGACCAACGTCAGACAGCTCACCCCCTAAGTTTGCTTCTGGGAATTTTATGTTGTCAGATACTGCATTCAAGTCTCAAATCCATTTTGAGTTAGTTTTTGTGTATGGCGTAAATACACAAATATGTCTGTCGAGTTTCCCCACTACAATTCATTGAATTGTATTTCTTTCCCTGCTGCACAGTCTTGATTCGTTGTAAATTCTCTGGCCACGTGGGTGTGGGTTTGTTTCTGGGCTCCGTCTTATGCAAGGATCACTTTGTTTCAACCACTCTAGCTTTGCATTAGAATTTGAAATCCGTAGGCCTCCAAGTGTGAACCAGAACTGAAGCTTACTTCCGGCCAGAGCTCCAGAACAAGCAGATAGGCCTGTTCTACAGAAAGACTGGGTGTGTTTGGGAGGTAGGGGGTTCTCAGTTAGCTGTCCCTACAGAGCCCTGTGGGTGGTAACCTGCCAAGAACTCTCTCTGGTGGTGACAAGCCTGTGGAACCCAGGACAAAACCCCTCTGGCCACAGGAGCCACGTGATCAAGCGAGGTCTCCCGGGTGGCAGCAGCAGAACCAGGTTTGCCAAGCACCTGCAAGAGCTCCTTGCAGGGCGATGCTGAGCGCACTGGGAGGTGGACGCGCTGAACACCCAGCTGGGGCGCCACAGAGAGCGCCCATGTGAGGATGGCGCCGGTGCGCTGAGGTCTCTGGAGCGACTGTCCTGCAACCCCAGGTGTTTTGAATGAGCAGCTCTGCAGTGCGGATGAGCCGCTCACATGCCTCTTCCCCAGCGTCGGGGTCGGCTGCCTCTGGCCAGGCCCTGAGAGGGTGGCCACTTGAGAGCTCTTCCTCCACTGGTCACCATCCCGTGGGACCTGTGAGTGGCAGCCGTGCTGACCAGCAGAACCAGGCCACGGGGAGGTGACCTCGTGACAGCCACAGCCCCCGGGGTGCCAGGGGTGCTTCCAAGTGCTTGTGGGAGAGACGCTGCTGGCGCTCAGAGCTGGGCCAAATGGGGATGTGGAGATGGCACCTGCTACGAAAGGCAAAAGAGAAGAAGGAAACTAAGACTTAAAAGAAGACAAAAAACAAAGCAAAGAGGTGCGCCCAGAGGGAGCAAGATGCACAGAGAGTGGGAAGACAGGACCGCCAGGCTGCATCCCGGAGAGCATCCCACAGACCCGTGTGTCACCCGGACGCCCACCCTCAGGCCCAGACTCCCGGGACCACAGACGGGCCTTGTGTGCACGAAGTCGGGGTGCCCTTCCACCGTCCCCCCCGGTGAGTCCTCGCCACGCCAGCGCTCCAGTGGCGCCTGGGGCGCTCCCCATTGGTTTTCCAAGCTAGTTTTGGGGGGCTCGTCCCTCAGGTGCAGGTCTTACAAGTTGGAGGTGCCCAATGTGGGGTTCAAAGAGCGGCAGCATTGCGTTCCCTGCATGGGGATGGGGGTGGGGTGAGACGATGGCCCAGCTCCTCACACCTGTTTTCAGGTGGGCCTTCTCAGCTTCGCCTGATTCCAGGGACTCTCTGTCCACCGGCCAGTTTTTAGGGTTTTTCTGTTGGCTTGTTTCAGAAGAAGTTGTTCCGTGTGTGCCTGTCGACGTGGAGTGAGGATTGGATGGGTGGGTTTGTTGTGCATGGGCTCGGGGTCCTCTCACGTCCCTGCCTTGAACTGACACCCCCTGTGACCTCGTATTTCTGCATGTTGTTTCTTGGTTTTCGGTTTTGGTTATTTCAGGTCATGCGGATTTTGTGTGCGTGTGTCTGTTACCGAGCATGTCGCCCGGGTCTTCTGATTCCGAATTAACATGTAGGAAGACATTCTCTCCTGGGAGATGATATCACGGCGTGTTCTGCTAGTGCTTTAATGATGGTGTTCACTTCCTTGTCACTTGTCTTTTGCAACTCAGACCTCAGTCATCTGTTCACGTTGCCCTTCAATTGTTTGCACCCATAAGGGTGACATTATCTTGACTTCTGCAAGCATAGGTTAGCATTGCCTGTGATGTTGGGACTGTGTCTAAGTTAGATAATCATAAGTGACATTGTTTGCCAAACTATGTGAGGGGTATTTATCTTACTGTTGTATGTTGTTGTGGGTCACTCATTATGGTTCAAGACATTATCCCGCTGGGTAACTTATATGTTATGGATATAAGGAATATTGCTGGTCTGTTTTTGGCACATAGGTGTTTGGGTATATAGTGGGCTTAATCTAAGAGTGTGATTGTTGTGTCTGAATATGAGTATACTCTATTTTAGTAGGCAATTCCAACACTGTGTTTCTGGTTCATTAATACTGGTATGCCCTATAATGCTTAGCATTTTGATCCTTTTCTAAATTTTAGCCACAGTGGTGAGTATTGTTATATTTTATTATGTCTTTCATTTGTATTCCTCTGACTGTGAATCAGGTTGGACATGTGCTTATTTGCCACTTGCATATATTTTCTTCAATTGCCTTTCCTTATCTTTTGCCCAGTGTACTACTGAATTTTCTGTGGTTTCCATTGTGATTTGTAGATATTCTTTATGCATTGTGGATATCCGTCTTTTGTTGGTCAGATATATTCATTACAAATGTGTTCTTGTACTCTGGGCTTGCTTTTATATTATTTTGATTATATTTTAATGAACAAATATTTTTAATCTTTATATAGTCCAAAATATCATGTTTCCTTGTTAGTCCTTTTTCCCTTTTAAGAAGTATTTGCCAAAACCAGATAGTATCCTGAATTTTTGTTAAAGCATTATTTTTTCATTGACATTAAAATCTGCCGTCCATTGATTTTTGTTTACAGGATGAGATGAGAATTAACTGAGTTTCGTGTACGTAGTGAGGTAGGGATTTAGCTTCCTTTTTTGTCTCTCTGGATGCCCATTTGTGGTGGGAGAATTCTGGAATGTCCTCTGACACACCTGCCCTGGTCCCCAGTACAATCTCCTCCCCTAGAGTGGATGAAGAATCGTAAGCGTGATGGATCGCATTCTCAACTAGGCTGTCCAGAAAAAATTCAGCCATTATAACAAGAATGGTTTTGTGGCTGGATACTTTCTGAACAGCCCTCGTATTCAAGTACAAACATAATTTTTCAGGTGTCCTTAAGGTTCCCATTCTGTTGACTTGGATTTATGAGGGAGCTTGTCCTAGTTAACATCTGATTAAATCAGATGAGCACCTCAGAGAGACTTGGCCTTTTCTGAAGGGAGAAGCTCAAACCAAGGAGAGAAATTCTCCTGTTGGCTTTGAAAGCGTAAACTGCTTTTTGGGGAGGTCCCCATATGTCGGGCATAGCTGCTGGGCTCTATCAGGTAAGGGTTTGAGTCCAACAGCCACGTGCCTGGAAGAGAACCCAGAGCCTTCAGCCCGGACCAGCAGCTGGGGAGCCCCTGAACGAAGGACCAGCTCCCTCATTCCTGTGCCCACAGAAACAGTGAGGAGCATATCTGGATGATTTAAAGCCATTACATGTGCGATAAAGTGAATGCACTAGTTGATACAAACGTGCTTATTGAAAAACACTATTTTCAGGACTGCGTCATCATGCCCACTTTGTCATCAACCACAGGTAGGTGTGTGTATCTGTTTCAAGATTCACCGTTGGGTTCCACTGACGAATGCCCTACGGGTTGTGCGGATACACATTATCTTTCTAGGAGACGTCTTCATTAGTTGTTTAGTGTTGTTGTTTTGCTTTAAAATTTCCTTGGCAATTTTGGGTCCTAAGTGTTTCTGTATGAATTCTAGGAAAAAGCTGTATTATTTTCTTTTTAAACAAATGCTGGAATTTTGAGTGAGACTATATTGAATCTACATAAAGACCTATAATTTTGTATTTTACCCACACTGTTTCATTCAATGTAGCCTAAATTGATTTCACACTATGAGTAAGAATGCAATAAATATATCTGCACTTCTTCCACATTCCTCTTAGTTTATTACCTAATTTTCAGAATATTTATAACTATTTTCTTAATCTTAACTTATTTGCTTTTATTTACTCATATCTTCTAATTTATCATCTTTAATTCATGTAATTTATCTCCTTGAAGTAAAAGGTGATGAAATCAGTGTATTGACACTATTTTCCACTTATGTTTTCCCTCAAAGCTTTGTATTATTTTTGCATTATTGAGGCTTACGACACAAATAATATTTTCTTTATGCATAAATAACATAATATTTGTTTCAGTCTGCTCTAGAGTAAAATAAATTCCAATTTTTTTCCATGTCTTTGACAATAGTTTTCCAGTCACTTTTTGGTTAGTTGAATCTTGTCCACTAGTAGTGTTTTTTTTTGGTTTTTTATTTTGTTTTGTTTGTTTTTTAAGAAGGATTTATAAGTTATTGCATCTTAATATTTTTTTACTGTATTGTATTTCCATTTGAGTTACAGTTTTGCCATTTGTAAAAGTCTTGGTCTCCATTTTCTTTTCTGACATATTTTGTACTGGAGTTCCTGTATCTCCTAGAAATTTACTTTTCTCAGGAGAAATTTGATGTTAGACCAATTTTTACTTTTTTGGGTCACCACTCTTCGCAGCTGTATTCAGATATTACAGATGGGATGCAGTTGCCTTTAACTTTTATTAAATCAAGAATTTGCGTTTCTGATTTTCCTTGTTGCTTTGGGCTAATGCTCAAGTCAAGGAAGCAAAAATACAACTGTACTCCATAACTTCTAAGCCAAGAGGTATTACAGTGCTTCCCTGGTTTGTTCTCATGGGTTATAAAAGTGGAATATATATATATATCACATTTCTTCAAGTAGATTTTTAACTTTACACTTGAATTAGAAAAGTAGATAGTATCTTACAGTTGGTGAAGTCAGAGAATTTTTTTTCCACCATTTATTAACCCCCTTATTTATATGTTACAATTTTCTTTGGTTGGTTAATAATATTTAAAGCAACAGCAGCTTCAACAACAATGTCAACAGTGATGGCAGCTAATGAGTATTAAGTAATTACTGTGTACAGAACACTGTAGTGATCACTTCACGTGGACTGTCCTGTTTAAGTCATATGATGGTGCTGTTCTTAGTAAGGGCTCAGGTCTAGTAAAGTCACTTCAGAGAAGTTACTCAGCTGTCCGGTGATGGGGTCGGGATGGGACCCTGTGCTTCCTGATTTCAGCGTTTTCCCATCCTTTGCACAGGTGCTGCTCAGCCAGCCTGGACTTTCTTAGTGTCAGTTGTGCAGAAGCATTTGAGTTTGTTTTTTCTTTTGTTGCCTTTGGTTTTGGTGTCAAATGCAAAATTGCACTGCCAAGACCAATGTCAATTGAATTAGTCCAAGGTGCCAATAACTTGAGCCCGAATTGAGGCTCCGGGGCTAGGAATGGAGATCCAAGGACTGAATCTAGACATGTTTCCTTCCCACGGTAGAATTAGAGATCTGGTTCGTGAGAGGCATTTGCTGACCTGGACGCTTTGCTTGAGGAAATCAGTGAGGCACTATGGGACGGCTATGTTGGAAAGTCTAAAGTGGACGTCTGTTGTGTTTGCCTGGATGGCATGCATTCCTCATGCTCGTGGAATAGAACCCTGGTTTGTCTGTGGTGCACTACACCTCCTTCCCTTATAGGCCAGAATATCCCACTGAGGCTCACTGTCTGTTCCCCTCCCCCTGCTCCAGGCCCATAGGAAATAGTGATGGTGGTAGGTAAGCTGGCCAATGGGTATACCCTTCCCCATCCCTTCCCCATGACGTTCAAGGATGGGCAAAGACAGTCCAATGAGATGCGATCCCAGCATGTTAGTGCAATTATTGGGAAAGGGGAGCCTTTTCCACTAGGATCTTATTTCACTGATAAGTGTTAGAGTTGCTTTAAACAAATATTGTTTCTTTGCCAACCTTAAGAACAGTAAAAGCCGATTTTAGTGGAAGGATTTGGTCCAGAAGAGCAATGACCAGAGCATGTGTTGGAGGTCAAATACACATAAGGCGGAACATGAGGTCTTATAATCCTAGTTACAATGCTGTTAATATATTTTCAGATCTTACCCTGAATGTCAGGAAATATCTGCACTGCCTTTGCTGTGAGTAATGCTCAATTGTGACACTTGTATTCACTAGTGGGTAAGTGGCACAAAGAGGACCATGAACCAATCATATTTTCCCCATTTTTCACATAAAAGTTCCCATTCATGCCCCCACACTCCATTCATGCCCCTAGACCCACAATATACCATTTTCATTATCATCCCATTTATTTTTTCACATGTTCACGAGTAAGGCATACACCTGTACACATGCGTATACTCAGACTTACTAATGGATTCAGCAAAGAGTTTAAACATTTGTAAGATAGTTCCTATTCTATGTAAAACACTCATCGGGCACCAGAGATATAAAGAGAAATAAGACATGTGAGGACTTAATAGCATTCTGATGAGTTCATAAGCCTTCAAGATGATATGATCGTGAACTACTGAGGTAGCACCTTCTAATAGTCTCTGATTATTTGATTTTTTGGTTCCCATATTATAGGGAAAAGTCAAAAGTCTCCATGGTTTTCTTATACCAGTTAAATATGTGTTAGGAACTCAGTAAAACTTGGTTGATTCATGATATATTGCTATAGGCAAACTATGTTTTCCCAGAGACCCTGAGAGATATCCTATGACTAATATGTCTTGATTTCATAGAATTCCTATAATAGCTATCTCATGTCTCCATTTTCTTCTAAAGATTAATCTGGTTTGGATGGAAATTTTTGATAAAGACAAATCTATCACAACCTATAAAAATAACTCAAATTATATCAAACTGTGGTGCCACAGTTCCTGTGGGAAGTACTAGCACTATAAGAAAGCATGACCTTAAAACAACTTTTAAACAATTTGTTGCTTACTCTCTTGCTGTATGAGGCACAACTTGAGATATATCATGCTTAATTGTTCCTCAGGGAAACATTTACTATTTTCAACATGATCTACACAGGAAACCTCCCCACACACTAAGACAACATGTGTCCTTTGAGATTGTAGATTTGGAGTGAACATACTGATGTGTGTTATGGAAATAGGCCTATTATTTATAGATGGATGGATTTATTGCAAGATATCCCAACTTCCTACATGTGACCCATCATTCCAAGATAAGGTCTCTTTCCAATCATTAGCCCTGATAGTAACAGTCTATATGTGCATGCCGTATAACATATGTCACTTTCTGTAACATTTAAATATATGGTACAAAATATAGGTGATCTGTAAATAACTTAAGCTTGATTTCGGAAGCTTTGTGGGAAATGGAAACAGTGTCATTGACCAACTGTGTGCACAGTGCCGTCCCATGTTGTCAAATGTTGAAAATGTAGGTTTCAGAACCAGACTGATTCCTAACCTGGCTCTACCACCTACAAGCTGGGTTATGTGGTTAAAGTTACTGAGTCTCTCTTGCCTCTAGTTCCTCAACTGTAAAAGGGAAATATTTGTACCTACTAGCTAGGATTTTTCTTGGGATCATAGAAATCAGTACATGTGAAATGGGTAGCAAGTGCTTGTCACAGAGTAACTTATAATTTCTTACAGCAGTTCAGTGTCTTGGTAATTATCATCTCCATTTTACAGAGAAGGAAAAGAAATTATACAAATGATCAGGAAAGATAGCCTTCAAAGGCAAATTTTCTACCTTCATCTCCAGTAGGCTGATGGTGGTTATTTTAATGAGATCTGAGGTGTTTTATTTTATTATCGTTGCTGATTTTATACTATGTCAGAAAAAGAAAGAAAGAAAGAAAGAAAGAAAGAAAGAAAGAAAGAAAGAAAACAAAAAGAAATGACTTTACCAAGGATAAGTCTTAAGTTGTTTCTTATAGTATGTTCTCTGTAGTATTTTCTGGTACTTTCTGTTTTACTCCTCGTTTTGAGCCAATTTTATTTGTAACATACTTTACTCATTTTATTTTTCCTTACTTCTGAACATAACACCAAGTTATATAAAAAAGAAAAAGTTAAATGAATGCACTCATAGATTTTAGGTTTTGTATACATCACTTTACCCTTTTTGGTGAAAATAATTCTGTCAATTTATCAGTGGTAAATACCACAAACAGACCATTAATTTTCTTCAATTATATCAATGATGCTGTAGGTAACAAATGCAGTAATCATAGACAGAGAAAATGATGTTGACTGCAATATGTTGTCAGCATATAGAGATGGCTGAAATTGTTTCATTTCAAATGAGGCATCATATTACTTTGCAATACCATGATGCTTAATGGTTCCTTACCTTCTTCATAAAGCTATTTTTTATTCTTAATGAATATCTGCAATATATCTTCAGATCTTTGCATGTACTTTGAAATACATGTATATGTTCATGCAGTTAAGGTATAGTCAATATTTTAATATCTTAAAATATTTACATAAACTCCTAAAAAGTATTTACATAACTCCTTAAAGTATTTACATAAACTCCTAAGTACATTTTATCATTGTTAAAAGAAAGCATATTCATGTGAATTATTTTCCCCCTAGAGATTTCAATCTATATTTATTTTCTTGGCTTTTCAAGTGTTTTCATATAGGAAAGAAGAAAGCTGTTATGGGGATTTGAATTGTTTGTGGATCCAAATAAAAGTAAATAAGTGTTTAGTGAGCCATTCTTAATGCATCTATGCCAAGATGCTTCTCCCAAAGGTTGGTGTGTAATTTAATAACACAGATTGAGGCTCTTGTACATTTTATTGTATTTGAAAATTGAGAGAATTAGTGACACTCTTAATGTGGTTTTACTCCATGTTACAAAACAAAGTTCTTTATTTGCCTTTAAAGGTGAAAAAGGAAAGAAGGGGAACAGAAAGGTATGAACATGCTATTGTACAGCAAACAGGGCAAGCAGGGTTACTTTACATTCCTCTTGTCTGAAATTATCTATTTCCATTCTATAGCATCTTTGTTTGTCATTCCCTGCTTATGTGGTTACACATAGGCTGGCTTTGTTTCTGTATCCAAAACTCTTATCGTGTTACCTTTAAAATTTGGCATACAGCAACAGAAGGGTCAACTCTGCCAGCCTCCTCATGGTTTGTATGACTTCATTAGTGAACTAGAACTGTGGGAACTAATTTCCTAGGCGTCTCTGAAGTCATTATGGGCAACAAGGACTTTGTATCCATTAAAGTATAATAAATAGTTTTAATGTAGTTTGTCATTTTAATAACTTGATAACTTAGACCATGTTTGGTGGGTTCTCTTCATAGGTTATTGTCAAGATATTTGGAACATTGGGAAGTCCTCATTTTGTAACACAGTTTCATTTCCTATACAAAACATGCAGTGTTTTTAATTTAACTTGGGAAATCAGATTAGGTTTTTTAAATAGTCTCTAACCCTGATGAGAAGTCAATAATGAAAAAAAATTACAAGGCAATTTCTATTGTCCTTAGATAGAAGTAGACGCAGTTTTTGCTGAATAAGATGGAGAGCATTTGTTGGAAAAAGAAAATCATTTTCAAACCTTAACATAGAGAATCTTTCAAATCTCTAAACTTCGATCGTGTTAGATTCTATGATTTGGGGGATGTGTCGTCACGATAGAAAAATGACCCAAATAAAAATGATCCAACCCCAGGTGCTCTGTTTCAAAATTTTGTTATTTTTTAAAGATTTATTTTTATTGTTTTTGAGAGAGAGAGAGAGAGAGAGAGAGAGAGATACATACATAGACAGAGAGAAGGGGGAGGGCCCAGAACAGTCTCCATAGCTGCACATCATTGGTTTTTCCATATAGTTTCATTCCACAGGTAGGCGGGGCTGCACAGGGCAGGAACTGGGCCGGGGTCTTCACCCCAGTGAGAACCGAAGTGGGGGCACTCCCCAGTTCAGCATATGAGTCCACACGGGCCGGGGCCGGGATTCGATCCTCGGTCTCCAGGGCTGCAAAGTGAGCGCTTAACCCACTGAGCCATCCGGCTTCCTCTCAAAATTTTTTAAATCAGAATTTACAAGACCATTGTTTGTAGTTGAGGTTCTTTTTCCCTTCACTTCAAGGTCTGTCCGTAAAACACATACTTGTAATCATGTTCAAATCCAGACGAGTAGGAGCCCCCAATCCTGTTGCCTGGCATGCGCTCTTGACATCCAGAAACCAAGCTGTTGTCTTCATTGCTTGTGTCCACGAGTCAAGCACGTGGCCCCCACTACTCCAGCTTTGATGCAGGGTCACATGCTTCACGCAGCCGGCACCCCCTTCTCTTGCTGTGGAAAGAGTCGCAGGAATAATGAGTGTGTCCTGTACCAGATGGTGGAAGCCCGGGAAGGAGAAACCGGAGCTGAGGAGGACAGATAGGTCAGCTGGCCACCACCCCGCCGTGCCGGCCCCTCTGCCCAGGTGCTGTGGGCTCTTAGCTGCTTTTTTAGAAACCGCACACAGGCGGAGAGGGCTGCCTTTTGCTTTTGCTTGTCCTCGTTTGCAGAGCCGTGGCTCGTAGCCCGCGATGCTGTCGTCCGTAGGATCTCTCCCGGCCTACTCCACCCGCGCTGCTTGCCTCTCGGTTCTTAGCCCCGTCCTCCTCCATGCTACCTGCTCACCACTAAGAAGGCGGTTCTAGCGAAGGGGCACTCAGGGGCTGTTGTGTGCAAAACCTCAGTCCATGTAGGATTGATGGTCATTTTCTTACAATGGCTAATTGAGTCATAGCGGGCACACGGTCATATAAGCTCAGCGTGGTCAGATCGTATGTACTGCTGGCTGCAAGCCTTAATTCCAAGGTGAATTCGTTTCCAAGAGCTGCTTTTACACACACAGACACACACACACGCGCGCACACACACACACACACACATACACACAGACTGGGTGGCTTAGAAGAGCAGACATGGGTTCTCTCTCAGTTCTGGAAGCTAAAGGCTGCACACCACGCTGTTGGCAGGACTAGAGGAGTGTCTGGGCACTCCTTGGTTTACGGGCACATTACTCTGATCTGCCTCTGTCTTCACATCACGTTGTCCCCTGTGCATCTGTGTCTGAGTCCAAATGTCCCTCCTCCTGTAAGGACAGCCAGCATATTGGACGTAGGGCTCACCTATACGACCTCATCTGAATTCAGTTATGTCTGCAAAGACCCTCTTTGCAAATAAGGTCACATTCACAAGATTCCAGTGGACATGAACTTTGGGGAAGGGGACACTACTTAACCCAGCACACATGCATCAGCCAACTTTTTCTTTAAAGGGCCAACTGGTACATGGTTTAAGCTTTCCAAGCCATACGGTCACAGTTACTCAACGCTGCCGTTGTCATGTGAAATAACTGTTTGTAGTACAGAAATAGTCAAGTGTGACTGTGTCCCAATAAAACTTTATTCATAAGTACTGAAAAAGTTCTGGGTGTTCTGATGCCGAAATTAGGGCTTTGGCATTGTACATCACCAAAGAGTATAGCTTTTGGTATCAAATGCATGTTTGGTAAGGTCTCTCTTTCGTCATTTACTCTTTGTATGACAGGAAATGTCATTAGCATGCGATACTTCAGTTTTCACATAGATAAGATGACAGTAATTCCTCACTTCCTAGGTTTTTCTGATTTCTGATTATTAAATGAGATGAAGTAAAATTGACCTGCACTTGAGAGAGAGAGAGAGAGAGAGAGAGAGAGAGAGAGAGAGAGAGAAACACCCTGGTGTCTCTAACTTTTCTTATAAGAACACCAGTCCTGTTGGATTAGAGCTTTACCTTCATAACCTCATTTAATCTTTATTACCTTCTTTAAGACCCTGTCTTCAAATATAGTCATATTAGAGGTCAGGGTTCCAACATTTGAAACCATTTAAACAAAAAAATAATAAAATAATAAATAAAATAATAATAAAATAATAAATAATAATAAAAAGTGCTTAGACTCTAAAAACCTATTTTATGTTTGGATGTAAATTTACATTTACAGATTATCATAAATTGGTACAATCAATTGTCACCAAAATGCCATGAAGTAGGTAAAATCAGCATTTTTTCCCCACTATAAATCCAGGAACCCCAAGTTCAAAATAAAGTTCAAATTTTTCACCAAAGATCAAAAAGCTTGCAAATAGTCATCCTGAAACTCTGTTCCAGATGTTCTTATAAGTTATTGATAATTGTGTTTTGTGAATATTAAATAAAAGTTAGAGATTAGGTAAAATTGATTTTAGGCTTTACTATACTCCAATTCCAGTCCACAATCTTGAAAAGGAACTTTGAGTCTGAGCAAAATAGGAAAAGAGCAGAGAGTTTGACAAGCATATTGTAAATGTATCTTTCCTTTAATAATTAAATCTCACAGCTTTGAAGTTGAACTTTTTTCTCTTTATTATTAAAATATATCCAATGCCCTCAACACATTAATAACAACCTTTATAACAACATTAATCACTGTCATCATAATTGTTCACCAAAAGTTTAGATTCACAGATTGTTTTAACTATTTCAGCCAACTGGAATTGTACTCTCCAGGTATTGTGACATCCTTATCTTTGTAATTCAACTTGTCCAACCTATGACCCATGGGCTGCATGAAGCCCAGGATGGCATTGAATGTATCTGAACACAAATTCGTAAACTTTCTTAAAACGTGAGATTTTTGCAACATTTTTTTTAACTCATCAACTATTGTTAGTGTTAGTGTATTGTGTGTGTAACCCAAGACAATTCTTCTTCCAGTGCGGCCCAGGGAAGCCACGAGGTTGGACACCCCTGTTGTAATGATTCAGCAAGAGACCCTTTATATCTATAAAACCAGTAGCTCTGATTTTTTCAGCGGATTGGGACACCTGGAACTTACGGGGTGGTGTGCCTTTTTCACGCCACTGCGTGGGCTCCTGCTTTGACTCGGGCTCATGATGATGAACCCAAGTTTCATCTGCAGTGACAATCTGGTTTAAAACTTCACCTTAGTTGTCTCCTCAGTGGTCCAAAAACTGTCACGCACACACAAGGGGCTGTGTTTTGAAGCGGCATGAGCAGTCTCGGTACCCATCTTGCACTGACTTTTGACATCCTTAGAGGCTGATGGAGAATATTCCAAATGGTTGTAGGTGACACTCCAACCATTTCTGCAAGCTGCTTTCTTTCAATCTGGCCTCTTCCACGACAAGTTTTCAACTTTTTTGACAATGTCAGAGCAGGAAGTAGCCTCAACAAGGTGTCCCAAATGGTCATCTTCAATCAACTCTCTGCCTTGCTTGAAAAGGCGGTGCCACTTGTAAACCATGGATTCCCCGGGGCCACCATCCCTGTAAACCACTAACATCTCTTCCAAATTGGTTTGAGGTGTTTTCCCTTGTTTTGTGAGGAACTAATGACTGCATGACATTTCATTTTATCCATACTTGGGATTTTCTTCATGTTTGGCATGCTTCTTAGGAGATAGATGAAAGAACACAGATACCACTAGGTTGAAATTTGACACATATACTAATAATAAGTCACACAATCAAACTGTGTGCACTAGTACTCCCATCTCTCTGATAACCTCTGTTCCACAGATTTCTTGACCACCTCTCATAATATTAAAAGTTTTGTTCCTAAAGTCAAGCAAATCTACATGGAGCCTATCATTTCTGCTGCTTTCTGTAATACCATCCTTATGATTTTTTTCTAAAAGGATACTGTGCTTCTATAATATGTGATATTGGGGTTAACTATTTTATGTTTTATGTTCTATAAATATATAAAACAAAAAACAGAAAAACACCATTCACCTATTTAACTTTACTCTCATGGAAAAAAAGCTTATGAAACATTTTCTTTTGTTGACTAGCTCCTACGTTTTCATAACTATCACTAATTAGTCCTGTGTTGTGAACACTATTTAGATCTGAAATCTTTCACTTCACCATGCAGTCAGGCTGGTAAACAGGTAACAGCTACTTATTTCCAGTTGGTAAGGAAATCTTCATACTACATCGAGTTCAAGGGTTGGTCACCCTGTTCTTTGTGGATCTCTTTGTCTGTGGTAATCGTGCAAACGAGGATACTTGCTCTAAGGAACTGTGGATGAACAACACACCACGCAGCCGGGAGTGTGGTCTGGTGTGATTTACGTGCCAGGATCACAGGACAAACAGATTGTATGTCCTGTTACCCTGTAATGGCCACATCTGGTAGTTAATCAAATGTTCTGCATTGTCCATAAGAGTAAATGATGCTCCTACCAGAGAGCTTCATTTTCAAAGCCAAGGAGTAGGTTTAAGTTATGGATACTTTGGAAGTACATGAAAAATGTTTACTACATAGCTCTTCAATATTTTTAACTGTTACTCAGCATTTGTAATATGTTTAAAACGTAGCCTATTTCCTGAAAGATAGCTCTAAAACTTTCCCCAATCCTGACATTTTCTTACATGTACATCTAAAAAGAGAAAATACTTAGAGAATTTGTTAAAATAAAAATATATCTTTATATATGTAATCTAAATAAATAATGTTTTATTTATATAATGCAGTATAAATAATGCTATATAAAGCTATATATAGCTTCTTTATTCTCAATACTGTATATTACTGCATTATATAAATAAAACATATTATATATATAGAGAGAGATCATATCTATATCTCTGTCTATGTATAGATAGAAAAATAATATACTGTGTAAAGTGAATGTATTATATAATTACTGAAAAAAAATGTGCCAGTGTTAACAGTAAAATTAGGAGTGATTTTTATTTATTTTATTTATTTATTTATTTATTTTTTAATTGTTTTGACAGAGAGAGAGAGAGAGATACAGAGACAGAGAGAGAACTGAACTGGGGGAACTCCCCAGTTCAGCATATGGGTCCGCACGGGCCGGGGCCGGGATTCAATCCTTGGTCCCCGGTGCTGCAAAGTGAGCGCTTAACCCACTGAGCCATCCCGGCTTCCCCTGATTTTTATTATTTTAATGAAAGCTTTATTGGGTATTCTAAGTTTGAAGCCTGCATTACTTTTTAAAGTAGACTACACATGCACACATATTCAGTATAGCTTCTTTGTTTAAAGAACAACTTTTTGAAACAGCAAATACCCCTTTCACAGATCAGTCTGATGATTTACATAAACAAATTAAAAGCACGTGAAATTAATTTTCATAGGAATGTATTTCGCCTCAAAAATTTTTAAAGAACAAGGAGCTTTCAGAAATCATTTTTTAATATTACCGCTTTCCTCTTTTAATTTTATTAGTGTAACATGTTACAGAGACTTATGTTAGAAAAAGATTGATGCACTAACAGATAACTGGCTTGTTTTATTATTAATTTTAGGTTTGCAAGATAACATAATGATCAGACATCTAAGTGATAACCCCAACAAGTCTACCACCCATGTGACACTGTACATAGCGATTACAATACTCTTGACTATATTCCCTATATTAGGTCCAGGTATAGAGCACTTTCAGAATTTTTTTAAAGTTTGATTTTACCTGCCAAAGAACACTTGGCCACCTAATTACAATGTGTTTTGAGTACAGTAGGTGATTTGGATGATGAACTGTAGGAAAAAAAAAAAGAAATCTTGAAATACTTCTAACATTTTAAGTCTCTGAAATCCTTACAATGTCTTGTAAACACTTGAATGTGATCACTAGTCACATTCAGTTAGACCATCATCATTAAAACTATAGAATTATACAGTAATGGAAACTGAAAAATGCCACCATTCTTTTATCACTGAATAATTTTATTTGCTAGTTGTGTGCTTAGATATTAAGTCATTGAGAGTTTTAAGCATCTCTGACATGTCTGTCGTGTGCGGCATGTACTCAAAGCA
Source organism: Craseonycteris thonglongyai (assembly GCA_004027555.1). Classification (NCBI taxonomy): domain Eukaryota; kingdom Metazoa; phylum Chordata; class Mammalia; order Chiroptera; family Craseonycteridae; genus Craseonycteris; species Craseonycteris thonglongyai. The sequence goes on along the minus strand of PVKE010003695.1, from coordinate 21,655 downwards.
TGATGTGTTAACTTGGGCCACCTGTGAAGAAAGATGCCCCATTGTGTCAGGTCATCGAACCATTCGAATGTAAAGCCCCACTAAGTATTTTGTCTTTGTGACTGGTATTCACATGGCCACTGCTTTGCTTGCCTTCTCCAGTGTGCAGTGGAAATAAATTTCTTAAAAATTCACATCCAGCATGAGACTTTTACAAAGAAAGCAGGTTTGTCTTTGTTATTAATTTCTTATAACAAAAAATAATAATAATAATCTTGTTTTCTGACAAATGATTTCTGATGGTAAAAATAAATGAATGTTTTAAAATGTTTTCTTTTGAATGCATTTCTAAACAAAAGCTTCTGATCAAAACAATTTTTAAGTAAAATTGAACATTGGCATAAGGTTACTCTAGAATAGACGTTTAAATTTGAGGTGGCGGTTTTGGAAGCTGAGTTTCTTACCAAAAGTCATTGTTTTTAATGTCTATATTAGCCTTTTGTCCATCCCAGCCTTTTACTAATTTAGCTTAGATTCCTCCTATATTGTAATTCTTTCCACCTATAACTGCTTTTCTATTATATGTCAATTCTTCACCTTCTATTTTATTGAAGTTATCTTTTTTCTTTACCTATCATCTCAATGGTGTCTAGGAATTTTTTTGAAATATGTGTTTTAATAATCAAACAAAGCATGCTTCATTAAATCTAAGATATTATACTAAAATCATAGTATTAAAATTTAGTCATGAAAAGCGTGTCCTTCATATGCCACTCACATTTCTTTGTGAAGTTTTTCACCTTGTTTTTTGTGGTACAACTTGTGACAGGTCATTGAAAGACCTAAAATGAGATACCAGTCTTTATAACTGAGAATTGACATTGTTATCATACCTAAGATTTTTATTTTATCTGTTTGAATAACAGGATTTGTATTGGTGATGAGATAGCTAGCTACCTATTTAGACAGATAGCTAGATTTCGAGAGAGAAAACTATTTATATATATATATATATCTATTTATCTATATCTATCTATCTTTAGAATATCTATTAGAATACATGAAGTGAAACACAGTAACACCATCAAATAACAGATCAAAACAATACAAACCATAAACGTACCTTCTAAAATAGAAAATGTAAAATAGGATTTGAAAAATGTATCTGATATTATTTTTTTATCTATAGATTTAAAACGTCAACTTTTACATATAGCCATTGAAAAATACATACATTCTTTGAGTCCCTATCAGGTGTCGGGCTCTATGTTGAGATTTTTATAGCCCCTAGTTCTTACCCCTCCTGGCATCCAGCTATAATCTGTCTTACAGTTGAGTTAATTTTAATGGAGGCTTTTTAATACCTTTGTTAAACTTGTACAAGTAGTTGCTCTTACCAGTACATAAAGCTGCCTACTAGAAAACATGAAAAATTATTTACCTAAGTGCAATGTAGCAAACTACTAAGAAGTATTAAATATTATTAGGAACATTAGAAAGGCTTGAAGATCTTCATAACTTTGTGCCTTGGCATGCTTCTTACCGTCTTGAGAAAGATGTAACATAAACAGGTGCCCTTTAACCCCCTGGAATCCATGTAACTATATAGAGAGAGGGTGCCCAAAAAATGTATACACACTTTAAGAAAGGCAAACACGGACTAAAACAGATACTGATAACAGATACTGATAACAAAAGATGAATGTAAGTCATGTTTGACGTCTGCCATTACAAGAGGTGCTCAAAGTGGTGACCATCAGCATCCAGACACTTCTGATGATGGCCAACTACTACTTGAGCAACACTGACCAAAGTGTCCACTTGTATCACTGCACATGCCATTTCAATTCATCACGTGTCTCAATGTATTACAATTGTGTGCAATTGTTAGGTATGTTGGAGGTTCTGTTGTACACTCAAGCCTTCATTGTCCTTGTACTTCCACTATGTTCTCGAATTCAAATACCTCCTCAAAATGGTCTTGTGCTCCTTAAATGACAATCATGCTTCCACCATTTTCTTTGACTGTCCTGCCTGTCACATGGTGATGCTGACATTCATTTAATTAACACCATCTTTTGAGCAAATGACAAACTACACATTGCTACTGTAATTCAACTTCGAAAAGTAATACATAGATAATGTCCTCAAAATGTGTATACATTTTTCTGACACTCCTGGTATATGGATATCAGATGACATTTACAGGAAGTTAATATCCCATTTGAAGAAATAATGGACATATATCATAAATAATTTTTTTAAGATGACATTTTAGAAAGACTAGAAACCCTGTATGAATTGTGAATGTTCTGGAACTATAGGTGTCAACCCACTGATTAACATTACGCACATTCATTTTTGGTTGATTTGTATAATCACTGCAGAGGCTAGAACTGTGATGCAGGCTTTAAACCCTTGAAAAGATAAAAGAAAAATGTATAGCAGGTGTTTGATTTAGTTGAAGGGAATATAGATAAAAGGAAGTGATGACAATATAAGCAACTATATCTCTAATCATTTGAGCTTACATTTAGAAATATACCCTTCATCTACTATAATTGACCTTGTTAACATCATTACACACAAAATTATTAATCCCTGTTGAGCATCTGCTACGTGCTAGTCATTTGTCATGCTTGAGGATAAAAGTAAATAATGTCAAATTTCTAATTAGACATATATATTTCCATATGTATATTTATGTATATAGTAAACATGTGTATGTATATGTGTCCATCAACATATACGGACAGTGAGAGAGTTTTTATTAATGAAAAAATTTAAATACCGTCATGTATCATATGGGATATATTTTGGCTTATATGCCACTCCTCTACACTGTACTAATTATCTACCAGGACTTTAAGAGGTGAGTCTGTATTATCTGCCAGTGTTGAAGGTCAGGCACCTGGGGATTATGTAGCTGTGCAGGTATGGTTCAGGTCTCTCCCGCGGGTGTAGCCAGCTGCTGGCTGAAGCTTCCATCTTGGCCGGCGTACCTGCAGCTGAGAGCTCTGATTCAAGCTCACTCACCTGGTTCTTGGAAGACCAGAGTTTCTTGCCAAAGAGGCCTCTGGATCGGACCCTTGAAATGGTCCCTGCCTTAGCCCAGTGAGCATGACGCAAGAGAGAGATTAACAGAGAACCTCCATGATGAAAGCCACTGTGTCTTTTGCAACCGTATCTCAGAAATGACACACTGTCCTATCTGCCACATACAATCGGTCATACAGGAGAGCTCTGACAAAATGTGGGGAGGTGGCTACCCAAGGATGTGAAAATCAGAAGGCGGACCTCTTCTGGAGCCATCTGGGAGGCCGACAACCACGTACTCTGTCCATGGAATGTCCCCAAGACCTGTGGTCACGTGCTGCTCATCTCTACATTCCCACTTTCCAGTAACAGTTCTGGGTGTGAGGAAGCAGCAACTACCTACTTCCTTACACTTGAACACATTTTACTATCCTGGAATCAAGTGCTAATAGGGTGTCAGATAAAATCTTCACTGACTCTCAGATTAAATAGAAACAAGGTGGCAGTTGAAATAGGAAAGATGAAATAAGTAGCCCAGCATCGTGTAACTCTTCAGAGACATAATCAGAGTTTCTCAACAACAATCCTACTGTCATTCACAAGCAGCACCCTGAAATTTATGCTTCTGCTATTATTTATGTTTAATCTTAATAATTTGTGCATTAATTCATGCCACATTGAACCAGGACAGAATTAATTCATGCCACATTGAACCAGGACAGATTTTTGGAATACTGGCTGACTGATTTCTTGTTTTGTTTTGTTTTTTTTAATAAATATTTATTTATTTTTATTGTTTTTTGACAGAGAGAGAGAAAGAGATACAGAGACAGAGACAGAGAAAGAACTGAACCGGGGGAGCTCCCAGCTCAGCATATGGGTCAGCACGGGCCAGGGCCGGGACTCATCCCTGGTCCCGGCGCTACAAAGTGAGCACCTAACCCACTGAGCCATCCCGGCTTCCCCCTGACTGATTTCTTAAAAAACATTCTACTGTTGCAATTCTTGTGTCTGGTCCTCCTTGTTTTAATCTTGGTTTATTATGATAGCCATGTACACTCACTCATAGGACCCAGCCTCGGTCACACCAAACTAGGGTCGACCTCCTAAAACTCTTATTGGATCAAGTAAGTTATATCTTCAATCTTCACCAATGGATTCACCAGGTGAGACACTCAGCACTAAATAACGCTAAGGTATACATGAGGGCTGTCTAGAAAATATCCAGCCATGTAACTGTTCTTGTTAGATTAACCATGGATGGATTTCTTCTGAACAGTCCTCATATATATATTTATGTCAAAGACAGGCTTTGGTATTTATACATTAATAGAAAAAGAGAGGGAGCAGGGGAAAGGGAGAGGGACAGTACATATGCTTTTAAAGGACTCTCCATGAGATATTCCTTAAAACTGAGAGGGAGATTTTCAATAGATGGTTCAGAAAGGTCTGTTGTTTGAACAGCAACACTGTAGATAGAGTGGGATTCATCCCATTGGAGAAAGTATGGAAAGCAGTTATAGGGAAGGGACAAATCGCTTCTCTGTGAAACCTCCCTTACGAGGAGTTTTTTATAGTTAATATCCTAACGCCAAGTGTCTGCATTTTTATGACAGCTTCAGGAAAGCATCAAGAATGTAAAATAGCCCACAGTTTTAAAAATCATAATGAAGTGAAACCATTTTATACTATGACACTATATATATATGCATATGTATAATGATATAAAGAAGTATATACACACACATGTATATGCACATGTATATGAGGTTATGGGTGTGTGTGTCTGCATGTATATGCATATTTCCTTGATGAAGGTTTCTGTGAGAAAGACCTCAGGCAGAAAGCCACTGACAAATTCCACTTTGGGAGAGTGTTTGCTGCCTGTTCTGAGCAGAAAGGGTCTAACCAGGAGGCCATTTCAGCACATGAGCTAATACCGTTTTGCTGAGGTTGGGCAAAGGCTGGCTTAGAACGGATGAACTCACACTGGAGCCAAATCTCCGTTAATTAACTCCAGCTACTCTGCAATTCTACCGTGTCCTGAAGCCCGGTCTCAAACCGCACTGTGTCATTCTGGGAGTGCTACGAAAAATGCCAAACTCACTGTGGTCCAGCGTGACCCAGCAGCGATATTATTAGATAACTCTGGATTCAATATGGTTTAACATCGGTTGTAATTGCTCAAAGGCTCCTTTAATTAGAAAATTCGGAAATAAATTCATAAACATAAAAATGTTGCAGGATTTGCTTAACATGGATAAGAAATGTTTGAAATTATCAGTCAGAGTTCATCATTATATCCTTTTTACAAAGCTTTATATTAATAATGACATTTTGGACTTCTTCAAAACTTCTAAAGTATAAATAAATAAATGGACTGTCTCTTAGTAATATGATGGAGGAAGAGTTAGGCTCTCAGATTCCTAGAGTTTTAACACTTTATAGACTTTATATTGAGCTTGTCCAACCCACACCCCACAGGCCGCATGCAGCCCCGGACGGCTTGGAATGCAGCCCAACACAAATTTGTAAACTTTCTTAAAACATTATGAGTCTTTTTTTTGCAATTAATTCTTAGCTCATCTGTTATCATTAATGTTAGTGTATTTTATGTGTGAACTAAGACCATTCTTCTTCCAGTGTGGCCCAGGGAAGACAAAAGGTTGGACACCCCTGCTTTAGGGGAAATAAAAAATATGAGGTTGAAAACCTATCTGTTGTGTCACGAACATACTCTCCACTCTGGGAGTGGCTCTGTGGAAAGCTGTGATCAGGCACTGCAATATGTATAGAAGTCATACACAAGTGCATAATTCAAACCGCAGCCAGAAAGAGTGATTGCACATTGATTCAACAAAATGATGAGTTCTTCTTATGTTGAGTCCTAATGCATAACTCAGTCTTTTAATGTCCAATTCCTCACCATTGGTGTTCAATAAAGGAGTGAATTCACTGATATGACTTAACTTTCATTGCTACAAGCTGTATAAAAATAGTTCTAGAAAAAAAACCCCATAAATATACTGGATAAAAACTACAAAGGCATTTATCCAGTTCTGCTCCCCATTTGATTCCTGGAAACCCTTGTATATCTCCAAAGCCAAATTGACCTTCCCCCAATTTCCTTGTTCCCATAGAAGTAAAAGCATGTTTTCTACAAATGTTTTAAATCCTTGAGTTTACTTTAAGTGTTTTTTCTTAGCTGCTTATAAATGAGATTCAGACCCTGTCATGTGAACCCGCTCGTTTTCTCTTTCAAGTTATCCTGAGGAAAAGAAGGTATCAAGCTGACAAGCTTTGCCCCCAAACAAATCTTTAATAACCAGAAGAGATTGATCATTCTGATTCAATTGCAACGCCCAGGGATCAAATTTTGCTCATGTTCAGCCTTCCATGGCCTCACAAATGACTGTAAAGGGTTGGGAAAGAACTAGTTTCACAAACACTAATGTAAGTCGGGTTACATGTTTGACAATTATATAACACAATATATTATTAATACTAATGGATACAAATATCGTCTTCCATTGGGGTACAGTATACATATCAGGACACCTAGCCTTGGTGCCCAGTAATGCTGCTGCAAGCACCCACCAGAAATGTGCCCATACCCGCATGAGAAGGCAGCTCTTGTAACTTTGTGGGCATCAGCATCAGGTGACAGTTGTGGGACTGCTCAGTCTACACACACACACACACGCACGCACACACACACATGACAACTCATCCAGTACATATCTTTCTCTTCCTTCTGGTCAAGTGTCTTCCACTGTGTGAACCCAGTAAATAGTGATTGACTCAGAAGTGCGCTCCGAACGTCCTCCCTTTCCGTTCTGCGGAGCTGTATTTGCATATTCGTTAGCATAGAAACATTTCACATGATGTATTATAACTTGAAGTTCATCCTCAAATGGTAAAAGAAGGGTCCCATTGTTTCTTTGAGAAAGAGGTACGATAACACAGACCCGGGAAGTTTTGTGTTATCAATAGCGAGGAAGCGTGGTGTCATTGTCCTGGTGTGTGACACTTGGTCACAGCCACCCGAGGCTGCTGCATCGCTGAGCTGGCCCTTCATGCTCCAGATGCTGTCTGCGAGTCGGGCTGCCATTAGACACCGAAGGCTGTGTTTAGCCTAACAGAAAAGATGCAGTGCTGACCGAGGTTAGAGTTATCTCCTAAATTGGTGTTAACTGAAACTCTCTCCTATCCCCCGGGTGCCTGCTGTCTCCCTTAATAGACTAAACATATGTGTCTTTTCAATCACTTAGGGAAAGATGTTATGAAATAACTGCAGTCATAAATGGGCCATAGATGGTGTTCACATAATCTCATAATCCACTCATAATTTCTAATTGACTTTCAAATGCATCACCGTTCGCTCAGAGATTTATTTTTAATGATATATTATCCAGCAAAGGTCATAAAAGAATCATGGATATTTTCCGTTCCGTGTGACAAAAATAACATGCATGTCATCTATTTGGTTTTCCAAGGAACAATGCTGTCTTTATCTCTCTAATTTAAAATTGTTGCTTGCGTTATGTTCATAGGAGCCAAATGAAAGGAGAATGCTATTTTTCAATGGAATTGCCATTTTCACATGAAAGTTATAAGTCTTTTCTACATGGGGGTTTATATTATTTGTACAAGCCTAACAATGTTATATGAATAGAGTCTGCTTTGGGTGTGGTGGGGGTCTCATTGTAAATATCTGCAAAATACCACTGCCGTCATTAGGTTAGGTACTGATAAATGAAACAGATCAATGTAAAAAATTGGTTATTTGTTTTTTAGGTGACTATATTAGTGGATTTAATTTAGTGATCTATTGGCTATATGCTTCATCTCATAGCTTCCTGTAAGGAAGTTTGAGCTATGACATGTGAACTAGAGTTTTATCTGATGATGACCTATGCTTTAATAATTGGAAAATGCATTTTACATTTAGTTAATAATCTTCTATAGTTGAATGTTCAAACACACCACTAGTGCAATACTAAAGTCTCTGGTGTTCTTTCCTGTCTTTGAGTTACATACCCCTGAGCATCGAATGAAAAGCCATGGTTGTCTCCATCAAGGTTGTAGGGACATAATCATTGAGCTCCCTCTTGGTGTTTATAATCGTGTGTTAATACGTCTTCCGCACGTATACGTGGGCTGCCTGGAAAGTATCCAGCCATGGAATATGAAAACTGGAGGCGTTTATGGCTGGATTATTTTTCAGACAGCCTTCGAATTTTCTTCTGCCAAGTTCTTTGCTTCAGTTACCCATTTGCTTGCTGACAGAAGTTCAAGTCACTGCCCCCAGTATGAGGTCTGCGGACCACACTTTGCGTGCCCGTTCCTGCGTGTCCCTGGTGCATATACTTCTGGTAAAGACAAAATGTCACAGATCTTGCAGCAACTCATGAAATACAGCCACTTCTAACTTTCACTCTTATGTCAGCAGACATGAAAAGAGGAAGAAGAAAGGGGCAGGGGCAGGAAGGAAGAGGGAGAGGGGAGGAAGGGAGGAGCGGAGGAGGAGGGGAGGGGGAAACTTAGACCAATTTACTGGCGTAGAGACAGGTTTCTTCTCACTGTACAAAGACTCCCAGAGCCAAGTCCCCCTACCTGCACATACACAAAAGCCTATCTCGCAACTCACAAAGATGTGGAATTAATTTTCTCTGTCTCCACAAGTTGTCTATTTTTTGAGATAGAAAGTATCGATGCTTCTCTTTCTGGCACTTGGCATAATCCTGCTTGGGATACATAATATGGGTAAGTTACAGCATCTTGTTTGCCCAAGAAGAAAGCTTTGGAAGAAACTCTTGAGAAAATGCCCTTCTTATCAAAAAGAAGGGTGGTTTTAGTTCATTCTTATCATTCACTCCAAATTCCACTTAAATATTATATGTGTAATGTCATAAACAATCAGAAGGCCACAATTTCAACACATGATATCCACTCCGTATCTTTGTTCCTCTCCCCAAAGGCTGTCTTAGTCAGACAAAAGTAACCCACGCAGTTTCAACATCACTGATCATTTTACCTAGTCTCCACTTTCAAACATATTAGCTGTACTTGTTTCAACAACGCCTTACTGAAAGGAATTCTGCCCTCAAAAGATTGTATTTCACCGTCATATGCCTCTTTCACTTATCTCTACCTTTTTCCTTTAGCCAAAAATGTTTTTCAAGATTCACTAGCACACTCAATCTATTGATTCTCTTTTCCCCAAAACACCCATCACTATTTTCCCACAATTTTTAAAAATATCTTTAGGGTTTTTTTTGTTGTTTCTTTTTATCTTCACATTTTAATGTCATTTTCTTCTATCAACTTCCAAACTAATCTCAATTAATTTTTGAAATTACTCAGATTCCGAGTTATGTCTTAATTACCTGGAGATTTGCTGGGTGTTAATTTCCTTAGTGCTTGGTCTTCTTCTAAATACAAGACAATGTTACATTGACTTACGTTGCCTGGGTTCTCCCTTTAGAGAGAGTTAGGTGAACTTGCCCCCAAATCCCAGATCATGGGTCATACTTTCCCTCAGCTCCACAATTCCTGAGTTCAAACTGCATTTTCCTGCCAGTATCCATGAAAAATTCAAAGTATGGAAATTGCTAATTTTGCAGCCTAAATAATTTGAGGAGGCAACGCAGCACTTGCTCCTTACAGATTTATTTTTCTCCCTTCCCTACCTCCCTCCTCCTTCTCCTGTTTTGCCCTTCCTGACCTTTACTCTTTTCCAATGTCAGGGCTCTCTGCACAAGCTACCCTCCTCCAAGTATCTGAGCTGCTTTGCAAATGAAGGGGCACAGCCATTTGTCTCTATTCCTTTATGTGCTTCTTTGGAGATTAAGATTACTTTATCGTGATGGGGGATGTTTATAAACGTCTGAGCTTTCTAATCATATATAAACAAGTGCATGTGGCATTTAGGAAAGAAGATTACTGTAACATGTGTTTATTACTTTCAAAGCAACAGGGCTACATGCATATCCTCATCTGGCCCTCAGGTAAGTTAGAAACAGATAAGACCTAACCTTACAAGTATCAGATCTTCATGATAATAAATAAATTTTAAGTTCTTTTAAGATATGAAAAGCTAGGAGTAAGGATTTGATTTAGGGCTCATTTTTTTAAACCAGCAACTAGTTATGGTTACTTGCATATATAACTACTGAGTTTATCTGATGCAGCATATTGGTATAATGTATTGATGTCATCAAGTAGAATCTTTTCAAGCAAATAAATAATTGGGAGCTACACATACATGCATACATGCGAGGGCTGTCAGGAAAAAATCCATCCAATGCCTACATTTTTCATATTATGTGGCTGGATACTTTCTGAACAGCCTCATATACATATACATATACAAACTTATTTAAACAGTGTCTTAAAGTTGGATAATCTATCATCCCACAAAATAGACATCACATTTGATGACATTATTTCCAAGAAATAAACTTTCAAAGTTTTTAGCAAAATGTTCATCCAAGGATAATGAATTATGGAAATCTATACCTCCCACAGGTATTTATGATTGAAACACAAACAGCTTCCTCACTTAAAAATACTACTCTGTTAGAACATTGAATTTACTTTAGTTAATCTCTGATTCACTGTACTAGTATGTTTTGGAGTCAGACATACTAGTATGTTTTGAATACAATTATTTTCATCTAGATCTATGTTAAATATATTTTCAATACAGTAAGATATTTTCAAGGGATTTCTGCTAAAGATAAGTAATGACTAAAGAAAAGAATAATAAATAGTTTCATTGAGATGGAAACGCATTTTTAAACAAGACTCCATGAAGTAAATGTTTCATGGTTGCTTTCTGGTTCAGCTACGTGCCAAGCTAAGAAAACATAAGAATAGCTGAAAATTTATTTTCTCGAGAAAAGTGAGTATTCTATCAAGTCACTTAAGCCTGAGAACTTTTTAACTTAAAAAAATTATTTTAAAGTCACGGCAAAGTTGGAAAAATAGTACATAGATTTCCCTTGTGTGTGATTATAGTGCACGTCCTATAACAAGCCACCTTAATTTTAATTCTCTAATTCTCGGTGATGTAGAGTTAATCTGAATAGTCATTTCCAAAAAGGCTGTTTTTGAGCGAAAACTGTGGAAGTGTTATTTCAAGACAAACTGTAGGTGAGGCACTAGGCCATTGAGAACTACAGTAAATAAAGAAAATGTGCACAGAAGATCAGGGGAAAAGGGGATGGTTCCTAAGTTACATAAACTGGAGACCACAGAGCTAATGCATGTTGATTTTACCCTTGGTTCTAAGGTTATGCACAGTTTCACTCAACAGAGTTGTTCCTGTTTACAATTCACTTTTTTTTTTTTTTTTTACAATTACTCAGATATATATAAAATGTATATTTAAAGCAGCTACCATAAGTGTATAAATTTAAGTGCTTTGGGATCCTAGCATGACACATATAATGCTTGAGTTACATAAGTGATTTCTGTCTATGCAGTGATTGTTAAATCTCTTAGTTTTTCCTTCTTTAGTTTTAGGAAGCCCGATACCTAACAAAGATAGAAGATACTTGCATGCTTAAAATGATTATAACTGAAAATTCTGAGTGAGATGTCCCAGGTGTCAGAACTCCTTGGGCCAAAGTGAAACACTTTGGAAGTTTTATAAATTGTAGTGAGATGTTAATTTTTATTTCTTTGTAAAATATGCCAGTCAAGGGACATACTGTGAGTCACAGGTAGAATTAGCCTTCCTTGGGAGTGACTAAATATGTATAAACATTTTGATATCATAATAAATAAAAATTAGTTACATTTTTATTAATGTGTCAATAATTAAAAAATATGGTGTTGCTGAGAATGTAAAGAAATGATTAGACAGATTAAAATTAGGGTGGCTAAGTAATGTCAAATATTTAAATCGGGTGTCCAACCTTTGGGCTTCCCTGGGTCACACTGGAAGAATTGTCTTGGGCCACACCTAAAATACACTAACACTAATGATAGCTAATGAGCTAAAACAAAAACAAAAAAAACAACTCATGTTTTAAGGAAGTTTACAAATTTGCGTTGGGCCCCATTCAATACTGTCCTGGGCCACATGTGACCCACGGGCCTCAGGTTGGACAAGCTTTATTTAAAGCCAAAGTCTTGGAGCTTCAGTAGAGAATTGAACATCCAAGGTATAATCAGCATGGACAAAAATCAGGATTTTTATAAGATTGTGGTGAATAACAGTGTGTAATAGAATGGAATTGAGATAATTTCTGACACTATAAAAATTATAATTTAGTTTACAATCAATTTAAAGGCATTTCTACAGCTGGTGAATTACTTAATAACATTGTGCCTTGCAAAGATTTTTCTAAAAATTAATTATTAGAGGCATTCCTGGAATTCAAATGGACAAAGCCTTGGAGACTTTTGTAATTAGCCACATGGGAGGTGTAGAGAGCAAGCAGGCACAATGGCAACGTAAAGGGAAAGAAGGGACAGATAAGAAAGGTCATCTATAGGTACAATCAGTAGCACCTGGTGGTTGATGGAAGATGTAAAACTGAAGCTAGATTATAATGAGAATCACACCTGAGTCACTTGGATGTGTTTGTGCTGCATAGCAGAGCTTGATGGTAGGGAAGGCAAAGCCATGACTGCAATTTGTATGAGGAAGCACTGAGTGTCCCTGGAAAAAGTGTCTTGACTAATTTTTTTCAGACCAGTGGTGACCACATTATGAACTGGTAGAAGATTTCACACCAATAGAAAAAGGTGTGTATATAATCTCTAGCACAGAGGAATTCACCAGAACCCAATTACTTGCCTTTCCTGAGTACAGTTAACTACTTTTGAGTCATTTGAAAATTCAGCGTGTAGGTGTATATTGTATATGCACATAAGTGAATGCTATTCATCCATTCAAGTTGCTGTCTTCAGACTTTATTAATAGCTCTGAAAGCTTTTAAATTTAAAGCACATGCAACTCTAAGGAGAATCTCAGTAGTCTTAATTTTATTCTCATGAGATCCCCTTAACTGAACTTTTTAATACCAGTGAGCTAGTTGAGGTAAAAAGGTTTTTTTGTTTTTTGCCTTAATTTGTCATGTAGGCATTTTAAATATAATTTTAATGTAATTATTAAAGCAAACATAAATATCGATGTTTCTCTCATGCCTCTCTTCTCAAGGCACGTAATGAACTAGCTCGCAAACTCTCCCTTCCATGTATTCCTCCGGATCACAGAAGAAAGCATCCATTCCCTTGCGTTGTCTGTCTTTACTTATTAACTGCACAATCCTTTCAGGGAGGACTGAAGTGGGGAAAGCTACTTTACACCACTAGTAGATAAAAGAAGCCAAGCCTAGTACGAATTGGTATTATTCATTATCAAGTTTTTGTTGTTGTTGTGGTCTGGTCTTTTTCTGAACTTGGCCTTGCTCTTACTTTACTGAAATCGTATACCAACAACAGGGAGATGGCTGATACGGGAGAGGCTAAAAAGTTCAGTCTGTGGGGAGAGGGATTCATTTCAGCCCATCAGTGTTGTTATTCTGCTAAGTGGTGACATAATCCCAAATTCACGTTCCCAAGAGATTGGCTCTCAGGATATCTCCCATTTGCTGACTTTACTGCAAAAGAATGCCCGCCTCTGCCGTAATTGAGGAAAAAGGTTTTCAGGCCAGATTATCATTTCTGAAATGGATCACATAACATATCTAAAAGTGTTAATATAAACCCGACCTTCTGCCCAGAGATTGTCTTCTTTTCAAATAAATAGATTTTTAAAGATCCTGTTATGTAAGGATACCGTATATTGGGCTTTTTTTTTTTTTAATTCCAATAATTCAGATTTTCTAAAAGAAAATCCTTTAGGCACAACACCATCCTTGATCTGTATTTAATGCAGGGAAGAAAGAGAAAACAACTGGAAACAACCTGTATGGTTATCACTAAATATTCCACAGTAACTAAAAAGACTACAGCTCCACATATACTCTGTTAGGAAGAATACATGACATACTAAGTGAATAAATCAAACTGAATGAAGTAAGATATATACAGTGTGGGCAGATGCTGTATATGAATACATGCTGGCAAATATTCATACCTATGTGAAGCCACATCCATGGGCTGTATAAAGTACACATATGTCATAAAATCACTGATGGTTACTTCTAACATAGCCAGACCCGATTTTTATGTTATTTCTTAACCTTCTTACATATTCAACTATTTCAGCCTGACTTTCTTCTATAATTTAAAAAATATAATACAAAATTGCTGTTTCTCCTTTGTCTGTTGCAAAGTAAAATGTCCTTAGTGTACATACAAAAGCATGTTTTTAATGCATTATATATTCTATGTTAACTTTACCCAGTTTTGATGCATATCTAAGATATTTTGCTAAGTGCCGTTACGTACTCAATGAGTGCCCCAAACCACTAGGAATGTTCAGCACAAACAAGCCCTGGCCCTGAGGTCTGGGCAGTGCTAGGAAGCACTTGTGAGGCACCATAGCAGAAACTCAGGACCAGCCAAGGTCCAACAGTACCTTCCACATATTTGAGGTGTGTGAAAACCCAAAACACATTTGGTCAAGTTCTATGTTTCAAGATAAACCTTGCCCATGTGTTTTTGATTCATTTACATGTAATTTACATTAAAGAGCTATTTGATGCATAAGGAGATTTTGGGCCACATTTCTGTGTGGTACATAGAATGTAAGGCATACTAATTTAGAGCAGAACTTGGGTTTTGCCAGGTTACAGATTCTAAGCACATGGTCCTTCCTGGTGGCTCACGGTGCTTGAACAAAGGTCAAGCTACAGCTGAGATTTCTATTACTGCATTGTTTGGGTATTTTTAAGGTAGTTTTTTTTGTGCCTCAGTTTCCACAGTTGTCAAATTAGCATGATGATCTTTATTATAATTTACCATGGTCATTTAACAGAACAAATAAAATTTATTAACATACTTGCAAATAATTAGTTCCTAGAATGTGTGATTTTTTAAAAAACGTGATAGCGCAATTCAAATATGCGTGTGAAAATACAAATTGAAATACTGTGCACCCACATGATATATTTGAATCTGGAGGATAGGCTTGCCATGAATGTTATGAACTGTGAACTCCCTCAGACTTATGAGTATCCAATTGTATTCATAGTTATTGTATGGCTAAAACAATAAAATGAAGTTTCACATTTTGTTTGTATCTCTCACTATCTTTAAGCCTCAGACACTACTGTAGTAGGAAACACAGTTGTTTTATCTGGTTTGTGCCTTTAAAGATTGAGATGCAAGTATGTTGGTTGAGGAAGGTCAAGATAGCGAAGTAGATACATGCTGGGCTTATCTCTTCCTGTGACCATATTAAAGTTATAACTAAATTATAGAACAGCCAACCTGGAGAACCATCTGAAATCTAGCTGAACAGAATTGTTATAACGAAGGATAAAAAGAAGAAACCACGTTGAGACTGGTGGTGGGGGTGGCGGGGAGGGGCAGAGATGGGAAACAAGCTGGCCCCAAACCTGTGTGTGTCAGTTGAGATAGTGGGGGAGGGAGTGTGGAGTTTCTCCTGGGGCAAAAAGGATGTTACACAGAAAAGGGGTGGCCTCGAAGGCAGCATTCTCTACCTTTTTTTTTTTTTTACATATGTGTATAGGCAGCTCTAATAGAAGGTGAAGGGAAGTCTGACATTTCTTTGGTGCCTCCTGTGTGCTAAATGCTCAGAATATGTGCATCCGCTCTGTTCATCGTTATGACTCCTCCTGTGAGGGAGGTCTTACTATGATATCTCCACTTCATGGATCACGTAGCCCCCAGCTCAAAGAGGTACACAACTGGCCCCTGGCCCATTCCACTAGAAAGGAGGAAGGGAAGGAGTAGTGACCTGACTTCAAAATTCTTTTTTTTTTCTGCTCTAACAAAGTGATCCAGAAAATGTACCTTTTATATTTTAATAGGAATATTTAGAAAACAACAACAACAACTGAATGTCATGAAAAATGATCTTCCATCGAACGTAAAAGTAGGTTCTGTGTTAGAGAACAGTTTGCTAATTTAAATAGTGATAAAATGTTTACCGTAATCATAATTCTTTAATGAGACTACAAAAATCCTTGGGAATAAGAGATTGCCTAGTAGAGATATATACATAGTGAGAATTAAACCTCAACCTACTGAATGAATAGGAAACAAAACATAAATTTCTTGTAGAGAGAGGTTTTGTGTCTTCACTGCTTTTGCTTAAAGCGAAAGGTCCTTGTCTAGAATTTCATTGCCTGCCACAGTTCAGCTCCCTCTAAGGCTGAATTGCCCCCAACATTTCTAAATGGGGAGGGGGGGAGTAGGGAGTGACCGAGGGAGGAGACAAAGGGACAGAGTGAGGAAGGGAGGGAAGGGAGAGAGAGAAGGAGCAGGAGGGAGAGAAGGAGAGAGAGAGAGAAAGAGAAAGAGAGAGAGAGAGAGAGAGAGAGAGAGAGAGAGAGAGAGAGAGAGAGAGAGAGAGATCAAACAGAAGTGAAATCCTGAATAATTTTGGGTTGTCTAAATCACCTGATGCCTTACAAAGGAGGAATTTCACTCTAAATAGGAAAGCTCATGGTCTGTTTCCTGGTAATTTAGGAAGATTTGCACTAAACTGATAGCCCATTATGCAGTAACAGTGTTTTGTTAGATACTCATTTATTTTAATGCAAGTTTGCTTTACCCTGCCAGTTTGTTGACTGTTCCTTGCTGAGTAGGTCTGTAATCTAAACTTTAAAGGAGGATTAAGCTTCATGGTATTTACCTAACTAAACATTGTCATTGTGTTATCCTGTTATATGTTTGTTACCTGGGAGAAAGAAAATACGCTCTCTTTTATGGGCATTCCTGTTACTTTTGAATAAAAACCGTTGTGTTTTGGTGTTTTGTTTTGTTTTGTTTTTAATTTTGTTTTATGATCTGAAGCTGTCATTTAAATAGAACCAAACGTTAACTTTGACTATAATGCTTTTAATACCTTTTCTTTTCTACCTGTATGTACACACAAATAACAGAAGAAATAGAACATAATCCATCTTCTCTCTTTTAATCTCTGAAATATTGTAACTAGTTAGAACAACAAAAAATAAAAGCTCTGCTAGCCATGTTTGGACCACACGTTTTCAAAAATTGTAGTGGTTTACAATACCCTTTGAGAATCAGCTATACTTTTAATGGAAAAACTGCTTGTCTCTTCTTCATGACTCTGTATTCCCCCAAGGTAAGTAGAATATATAACTGCACTCTAGAAACTTTTAACATTCATTGTTTATAAATCAGAAGATACAGAAGAGACAAAAAAAAAATGTTTGACAGAGAGAAAAAGAGGGAAATCTAATCCTAACGTTGAGTAAAAGACTCAAGGAAGACATAACTTCCCATGTCTCTGGACAGCATGTGTGAGATTGTGATCTTAAGAATGCTGCAGCCAGTTTGTCACCTTGAGGCTATGGGCATGAGGACAGAAACTAACTCGTCATGATTAGCAGAGGGAAAACAAGGTGAAGAAAAAAAATCTGGTTCTTATAGCGGTACATATAGAATTGAAATGCTTACAGGCTTCCTGTTATGTGAAATGACATTGTAGTTTAAGTCATGAAAGCTAGCGATTTCTGTTACAAGCATCTAAGCACATATGACCTGATATTCTTTATCCTTTGCATAATATGCTATATGCGAAACATATTAAGATAGGTCTGTCACTCTAGCATTTTTTTTTTAATCTAAAAAGGGCAGGTAGATAGAGATAAAAATGGGAAAAAGAGAAATTGTACAGACATGAAACAATGACCATATAATTTATAAACCCTGAATCTTGACAATGAATTAAAAACAATGTGTTGAGATATACTTCATTTCTGAAGGGTGAGAACAACTTGGCTGCAAGACAATATTTGGGAAGATTGGCACCTTGCAAATTATCTCAGAAAGAGAAATGTTCCAGCTTTTGGAAGTCTACACACCTTTTGACACTGTGAGGTCGTAGAAGCTCTCTCTTGAGAAGTAGTGGCACCTATGAGTTGAGAGGACAGGAGGAGCCCACGAGTACAAGAGAATACGTAAGACCAGGGCACTTGAACTTGAGAAATGTGAGGTCCAGCTCATGGACTGAGACTGCACTAGAAAAATAGGTAAGGATCAAGCTGTGGTGAACTTCACAGGACATGCAAATGCATTCATTATAATAAGGTGAAGCCTAGGGGAGTAGAGTAAATAAACAAAAACATTGTTTTTTTTTACTTAAAAGTGTGAACTTGAAATTTACATATGGAACACATTACTTAGCTCACCGATTAAACAATTCATCCATCAAACAAAACTGAAAATAATACATTTTTGGATCCAATGATTCCAATTCTAGGAACATAGCTTAAAGAAATCATATGAGATGTGGTAGAAGATTATGTACAAAGGTGTTCATCACACAATTATTCATATTAAGGAGAACAGGAAACAACCTAAGTATCCAACAGAAATGGAAAAGGTAAATAATGGAACTTAAAATTGAACAGGAGAGGGCCATTACAATCATTTGTAGGCTATCAACTGTCTCAGAAAATGCTTGTAATAAAAGTTTTCAGCAGGGAGAAAAGTATAAGGCAAAAATAAGAATGTATGGTCTTTATTTGGAAAAGAGGAGAGAAAGGGGAAAACATTTACATGCACAGATGCAATCCTTACACACACTTTTAAAATGGCTAGAATTAAATTCAATATATTCACAGTATTACTGCCAACTAGGGAGCAACAAGAAATGCTCTTGTGCATAGGTTAAGTGAACATAGTTTGTTTTTATAAGCTTAAATAGTAATTTATAAATGAAAATACAAAAACTAAAAGCAGCTCAAAAAATTAAATTTCAAGAAAAAAACAAAAAACACCATTATAAATAGTGCGGTCCTATGAGGAAAAAGAAAACATTACGTTCTCAGTAAATAAGTACATTAGAAAATTCCTTCAGGGACAGGGAAAGCAGTATGTATATTTCTGTGTAAATAATTGAGTCACAGTTACACTGGATAAAGATTTTATTTCTGCCTGCGTTTCTTGTTAACTACTAGGTGCACAAGTTGTAGTTTTGATGGGAAGGGACAGGACTACAGTAAAACAAGGTGGGATAACACTTCAGGTCCTCTGTATTATATACGAGGGCTTTGTTTCCAGACAGTGGGGGGAGGAAGGGGAGGGAGAGGGAAGGAGAGAGAGAATATGAATGAGAATGAGATTGTATAATTTTCTTTGTATTTATTTAAGGGTGGGAATAATGTGTGTAGCAGCACTAACTCCTGGTAAAAACTAAGACATTGATAAAGGGAAGAAGTAAAATAGAACCTAAAGCCACACCTCCCGCTCCTTTTCTTTCACAAGAACTTGAACACACGCTCTTATTAGCCTTCAATCTAAATGAATAAGAATGAGAGCAGGAAGAGTAACTATCTCGCCTGAAATCCTTACTTCAGATTTCAAATCTGAGAAAATATGCTCGATGTTTCCCAAGTCGCAAAAGCATTTAGTGACAGAGTCTGAAGTTCCTGGGGCTCTCGATGCCCAGTATCATTTTTATGCCACAAAGTCATCATGACTTGGTTGGTGATTAAGGACAAGTTTCATGTCACCGCACAGGAGCTGGGGCAGAGAAGGGCCCATGTCTTGTTCTGTGTAAGTAAGTGATGGAAACCCTGCGGGATGGGGTCTAACAATTCCTGGCTTTGAGTCCTATTTCTTCTATGGGCTATCAGTGTGGTCTTGCGTTTGTCACCGAATCTTGACGTACCTCAGTTTCTTATCTGCCAAATAAAGAGATTGTATTAAATATCTACCAGTGCATTTGATGCATATTTATTCTTTAAAGATTTATTTTATTGTTTTTTGAAAGAAGGTGAGTGAGAGAGAAAGACAGAGAGACAGAAGGAAAAGGAAGGGCCCAGAGCAGTCTCCATAGTTGTACATCATTTAGTTTTTTGATGTAGTTTCATTCCACACAGGTGGACGTGGGGCCGCATGGGGCAGAACCAAACCAGGGGGTCTCCCTCACAGAAGGTGAGAGCCTTCACTGCCACCCTGGCAGTTACCAGTGCACCATAGTTCAGCATGTGGGTTTGCGCGGGCACAGGCTGAGATTCGATCCCTGGACTCCGCAGTTGCAAGGCGAGTGCTCAACCTGCTGAGCTGTCCCAGCCTCCCCACACATGATGATGTTTAACAGATACCCTGCAGAATTATGTAACTGGTGGAAAAAAAACATAGTTCTGACCAAGGTGTAATCATCTTTCTTTATATCTTGCTCATTCAAATGCTCCATCTTCCAGGAAGACTCAAATCAATAACTTGAGATATTGAGACCAGACAGTAGCTGAACAACTAGTGAGAATGTACAAGGCATGAAAAAATAATTATATATGAATTTAGGGAGAGTCCATACACTAAAATGTAGAGGACTCATTTTGTTAAGAAATGTACACAGAAAAATGGGGGGAAAGAGCAGTTTGACTAAGGGAGCAGATCGGTGACAATTACTGCTAAAGAGTCCTCTAGAGCAGGGGTGGCCAACAAGTCAATCGCGGTCTACTGGTCGATTGCGAGGCCAATTTTGGTCGATCGTCGATCGCTCACAATGTCTGGGGTGGAATTCCGTGTACCATGGACTTTGAAGTGATTGTAGAAGACAAAACTTTTTAGCAATAGTTTAATGAATTCTGGGAATTTGCCAAGGTCATAAATTCCTAGAATTCTGACAGCCTGACACTGTGATCTCCGCCCACCCAGACAATACATTTTGACTTATGTGTTACACTTGTCACCAGGCGCAACGCGTGAACGCAACAGTTACGACTGGACTCATCGAAGAACACAATTAGCTTGAATATTTGGTAGTGTCATATGGTAGCTTCTTTTCTTTTGTATTAGCAGTATTATTATCAATCAATATTATTTATCCTTGGTGACCACGTTGAGTTTCAATTTTTCTTTTGTTTAAAATGTAAGTACCTTTTCTTTGTTTTAAATTAAATTGCTTTTCTTACCTATCTATTTACTTGATAAGTGAGCATTCTCGGCAACAGATCTCTAAACTGCAGTCATTACACTGAGAGAAAAATAAGGGACAGTATTACAAATATTTAGGAATAACAATCATTCTATTTAAATTAAGAAGTCAGTATTGTAAACCGTAATAAATATATTGTCACTTTAACATACTTCTTGTAAATTTGAATATATCTATATTAGATTTTAATATACTTGTATTGTTGTCCCCGATCGTAATATGCAATATTGTGATTATTTCTCTCAGTGTAATGGAGATAATTGCTGCAGTTCATGAGTTTTTGAATTTTCTAGGAAAATATTTAATTCAATATTTATTCTTTAAATTGTTGTATTTCTTTGCATTCTAGTATACCCATGAACATGAGTAGTAAACTGAAAAATCGAAAACTTATCACTTCAATGAAGAATGGGAACTCGATTACTTTTTTACAATGGTGAATGATAAATGTTGTTGTTTAATATGCCTTACCTCGGTAGCCATTGCTAAAAAGGGTAATCTGGAGAGACATTTTTTAGCTTTACATAACAAGTATCAAACAGATTATCCACCAAATTCTGAACTGAGAAAACATAA
>PVKE010003694.1:0-70165 GCA_004027555.1 Craseonycteris thonglongyai | reverse complement strand
GAGAGGAACGAGTGGACTTGCCTTCAGCACAGCCGGGAGCTGACCCACCAGCAGCCGAGCCTGGCTGGGTGAGCTGCACAGAGCCTGGCTCCCCGGGGCCCGAATTCCTCCTCTGCCTTCATACCTCATGGAAATGGGACTGAGCCGTGGTTCCACGGGACACGCCAGGCATGAAAGAATATTGTGCCCAAGAAAACGCCAGGGAAGTCAACACTTCCGGGACCATCAGACTCAAGCTTCTTGCAGCGATGGCTCAAGGGGGTTAAGGGATGCGGCCTGTTGCCATGCACTGGGGACATTTGTAAAAGCACGTTTAGAAGTAGTTTTTAATCATTAACTTCCTTGACACTCAGACATGAGTGGCCAGAGCCTCTCTGGCACTCCCCTTACCTTTGGACTCTGCCATTGCCGTGGCAAATGACCTCTCTCTCGGCACCACTCTGTCAACTGCAGGGTGAACTTGATTGTGTCTAAGGAAACATTCAGGGCCAAAGGGATGCAACTGTGCCCCATGGTGCTCAGGCCAGTGTGTAGGAAGACGTGATGGAATGAGAGGGGAGAAAGAGAGAATCCAGTTACATCTCTATTGAAGGTTTTTGTGTTTAAAATTGTTTTGTAAATAAATAAGCCAATGAAAACTTACTACCAGGAAACGCAGATCTAAATCAATTTTAGTGACCATTCTTATTAGAGGTTTAGATTCCACGCCCCCCCCCACAATTATTCTTTGACCACCATGTTCCCCACAGACCACATCCTGCTTATTTTTGTTTCCTTCCCTTCCCTTCCCTCCCTTCCCTTCCCTTCCCTTCCTTCCTTTCCTTTCCTTCCCTTCCCTTCCCTTCCCTACCTTTCCTTCCCTTCCTTCCCTTTCTTTCCCTTCCCTTCCCTTCCCTTTCCTTTCCTTTCCTTTCCTTTCCTTTCCTTCCCTTTCCTTCCCTAGTGTCTTACTGTACACTATTTAAATTTTCTTTTGAAATTGAGTAAGTAAAAATATTACTTTTTTAAAAGTGAAAAAATGTCTTAAAAGAGAGTAGACTGTGTTCCTTTGTAGTTTCAGTACTTCAGTCTTGTTGCTGCAACTCACAACCCAGGGAGCTGTGGTGGCTGCTAAACAAATTGAACTCCTTGACCTGAACCTGGAGGTGTTTTTATAGTACCAGCTCTGATGCTGGTTGCTGTGTGACCTTGAGACTGTCACTTCCCCTCTCAGGACCACAGAGGTAACGTCCAGACTTAAAGCTCTCCTTATAGGTGTCTCTCACTTCTTAAAACCCAACATCTGAAATAATAAATAAATAAAATACCCCCTCTCAAAATACCTTTTGACTTATGAAACAGTCCAATAAAGGTAAAAATGCTTACACTATTAAAAAAACGTATTTTTTGAATAGCTGCTTCATTTCAGAAATAGTTTGATTTACATGTAATGCTTCAAAGTCTCTTGTAGAGAGAATTGATAAATTTTTGTCTAGTTGGACATTTCAATGACAGTTCTTTATCCTTAGCAGCTGACCCTGCTGCATTTATCAGACAAATTCCTGAGAAACATCCCTGTAATATTCAGTGGAAATCTCTAATGGGTGTGATCAAATCAGGCTTAATGTTCACTCTGGTGAACAGTCACTTTGAAAGCATGTGTTACTTTCTCATTATCATTTTATTTCTGCCATTAGCCACATTTAAGAGGATAAATCACACCTAACATCTTTCAGAGTGAAGGTTAACCCTGTCACCTGAGAGCTGCTCATCATGGCAATTGAGTGGATGGGGCATTGTGGAAAGTTGCGGGGTGGAGGGTACACAGAATCAAGGGAACATGGATGGTGTGGCTTTGGGGATGTCACTGCCCTCTCTGGGCCTCAGTTTCCTCCTATGAAATGTGGGGTTGGTCTCGATCACTCCAAAGGACTCTTAGTTGCTGATGTGTAAGGATGTTATGCAATCATTTCAGCTGTCGCTAGGCTGCTGTGCATAAGAAAATGATGCTTTAAGCATTTCTGATGACAGCGCGTCCCTCAGGTTATGCTGGGGCATAGTGGACCAACCCATGGCTTAGAAGGGAAAAATGGTTCCTGAGACCCAAGAAAGCCACCATAATGGAGGAACATGGAGAGTGAGCAAAGGGTTTTAGTTATTAGTCCCCACTCCCATCCACCCAACAACCTCAGCTCAAATGCCTTTTGATGGAATTGCTCGAGATGTGGTTTTCCTACTATTCCTGCAAGAATGAGGACAAGTCAGTCGGTAGATAGGTCTCAGGGTCTTGTGGAATAGGAGATGCAAATGATTTTTTCTTAAAAGATTTATTTTATTATTTTTGACAGAGACAGAGAGAAGAGGGAGGGCCCAGAGCAGTCTCCATAGTTGTATGTCATCTGTTTCTGACATGGTTTCATTCTACACAGGTGGGTGGGGGCTGCAGGCCTCCTGAATGGGAAGCACACCCCAGTTCAGCATATGGCTTCACACAGGCTGGGGCTGGGATTCGATCCTTGGTACCTGGGACTTAAAAACAAGCATTCAACCTGCTGAGCCACCCCGGCTTCCCTGAGATGCAAATGTTTTAATGGGTCCTGGGGAACAGGTGAAAAGGCTCAACCTTCCTTTAATGGTCTAGAGAGGAACTTTTAAACCTTTTGAGACACAGAAGTTTTTAAAAAAACAAAATCTAGGGATGCTGGGATAGCTCAGCAGTTTTCAGCGCCTGAGCTCTTACCTCACAATGGCAAGGCCCAGGGTTCAATTCCCTGCCCCCAGCCCATGCAAACCCCACATGCGGAACTGCAGCTAACTGTAACTGCTGGAATGGCTCAGCGGAGAAAGTGCTCACCTCCATGCGGGAGTCCCCAGTTCAGATCCTGCCCCACGTAGCCCCACATCCACCTGTGTGAAATGAAACCATGTCACAACTAATGATGTACAACCATGGAGACTGCTCTGGGCCCTCCCCACTTCTGTCTCTCCCTCTGACATTTCAAACAATAAAACAAATGTTTAAACAAACAAACAAACAAACAAGTGAAATCTAACGTAGAACCCAATATACAAAACAAATAAAAGTGTGTTTAGCTGGCGAACATTTCTTTTATATGTTCAAATTTCTGACATTGATTATAAACTCAATGAGAAATTGTTTTCACTCGCACAGAAGTTTTAAACTGGAGAATACAGATGACAGTCGCTGCCTTATTAGCCTCGGCATCTGATGGACTTCTCTAATTTGTTGTGTTGCATCATTTTTGTGAAAGAGGGCATGACTACAGCCATGTTGAAGTATAGCAAGAATAGTTATTTGAGAGTAACTGCCCTGAGGTTTTTGTTTTTCTTTATTTTCTGAACTACACCAGACTGCCAACATTCCAAGAAGTCAATCAGAACAAGAATATCCTGTTTATAAGGATGGATGAAACTGGACTTTACAGATGGCTGAATCACTAACCAATCAATGAAGTAGAAATCCAGACTTTTGCCTGATGCCCGAACATAGGCCAATCCAGGAAAGTACAAATCTAATGTTACCTAATCTGGCACCAATGAACACTTCATTAATACAACTTGCCTCATTTTCTCCCCCCACTTTTATTTTTTATTCTTACATTTATTGGGGTGACATTGATTGATATCAATTACATTGTTTCCAGGTGTACAATTCTACATTACTTTGTCTATACATCGCATTATGTTTCCATAGAAACTTCAAGTCACTCTCCTGTACTAAAGAAAAACTATTTGAGTTTCTGCCTGAATCAGTTCTACCCAAGTTGCAATTCTTTGATCTCAAATAAATACTTGTTGCCTTTACTTCTAACTTTGTGTTTTTAGGTTAACAGTTTCCAGGTTGCAAATAAAAATTTTTTTTGAGGGTGCTGCTGCGATCAGGGAGCACCCCTCAAATGTGTAGAGATAACAAACCTTTTATTCTGAGGTCAGCTCTCCAATGAGAGATTTCTTTTAGTGGTCTCTAATGTGTTGATATAGTATAATTCTGTGGGATGTGCATATTGTTTCTTATTTTCGTTCTTTAAAATATTTCTAACTACATTCTAAAGCTATAGATTTAACTGCAATGAGTGTAGAGTTTCCAAGTCACGTGCGTGGAGTACCTTTGGGCAATGGACATGGAGAATTCTGGGAGCCTCTTACCCCTACTGAAGACATGGGCGTACACACAGAGGCAGGGAAAAGGGCCCTGGTCAACTGCAAGCTGCTGCTATGCAAATGTGTGTGTGTCCGTGTGTGTGCTTGAGATTTATTTTATTGTTCTCGATGGAAAGAGAGAGAGACAGACAGAAGGGGGAGGGCCTAGAGCAGTCTTCATAGTTATACGTCATCAGTTTTCAACATGGTTTCATTCCACACAGATGGGCAGGGGCCATGCAGGGCAGGACCTGGGCTGGGGGCCTCCTGCATGGAGCCAGCGGCCACACGGTGGAAGGGGAGGGAGAGGGGAGCCAGGGGCCAAACTGGGGGCCTCCCGCATGGAAAGTACACCCCAGTTCAGCATATGGATCCACACAGGCCAGGGCTGGGATTCGATCCTTAGTCCTTGGGGCTGCAGAGTGAGCGCTTAATTCACTGAGCCATCCTGGCTTCCCAAATGTGTATTTTAAAGCCACGTTCTCAAGATTTGCTGTAACTCTCAGTTACCTTCTTCTTGTGGTTTCCAATTTGCTTGTTGGCATTTTTGTTTGTTTGTTTGTTTGACTATTTTATTTTAAATTTATTTATTAAATTTGTTGGAGTGATATTTGTTAGCAAGATTATATAAGTTTCTAGTATGCAATTCTATCAAACATCATTTATATGTTGCTTTGTGTGCTCACCAACCAGAGTCAGTTCTCTTTCCATCACCATATATTTGACCCCCCAACATCCCTTTCCCTATATACTCTCTAGTAACCCCTAAATTTCTGTCCATGAGTTTCTGTTTCTTTGTATGTTTGTCTTGTTCCTTTGCTGCTTTCAGTTTTATATTCCACATATGAATGAAGTCATGAGGTTCTTGCGTTTGTCTGTCTTATTTCGCTTAGCATGATGATCTCAAGGCTCATCCATGTTATTGCAAATGGCAGTACGTATTTCATCTTTTCTTATGGCTGAGTAATATTCCATTGTATGTATGTACCACATCTTCTTTATCCAGTCATCTATCGAAGGACACCTTGGTTGTTTCTGTGTCTTGGCCACCGTGAATAATGCTGCAATGAGGGGAAGCCAGGATGGCTCAGTGGGTTGAGCACTTGCTTTGCAGCCCCGGGGTCCAAGGATCAAGTCTCAGCCCTGGCCCATGCAGACCCATATGCTGAACTGGGGTGTGTTTCCCATATGGGAGGCCCCCAGTCCAGTTCCGCCCTGCGCGGCCCCGCATCCACCTGTGTGGAATGAAACTATGTCAAAAGTTGATGATGTACAACTATGGAGACTGCTCTGGGCCCTCCCCCTTCTCTCTCTTCCTCTCTGTCTCTCTCTGTCTCTGTCAAAAACAATAAAATAAATCTTAAAAATAAATAATGTAGCAATGAACATAGGGGTACATATATCTTTGCAGACAAACAATTTCAGACTTATTGGGCAGATATCCAGAAGATGAATTGCTGGATCATGTGGTAGCTCTAGTCTTAATTTTTTGAGGGATCTCCATATTGTTTTCCATAGTGGCTGTACCAGTTTACGTTCTGGTAGAATTTTGTGTTGTTGTTGTTGTTGTTGTTGCTGTTGCTCTTGCTGTTGCTGGTGCTGTTGTTGTTGTTGTTTTCTACTGCTTCTGCCTCCCCTCAGCAGGCTCCAGACCTCACCTGGAAAGATGGGAGACCAGCATGTTAGAGGAAGAATAGTCCTTCCCTGAGACCACTATGGAGGTGGATGGTGACCTAAGATCACGCCAAGGAGCAAGCAAATCCTAGATGTGGAATGAGGGTCTCTGGAGCTGCCTTTCAACCCCCCATCCTGCCCCTTTGTTGTCTCCTCTCAGTGCCAGCCCTGGAGGTTCTGGGCTTTATTTGTACTCAGAAAGCCAGTCCCCTCTTAATGCTCCATGCGCCATCTCTGTGGGAACACAGGGATGAACAGGGGCAGGTGAGGCCTCCAGCGCTCATCATCCCCAGAAATGTGAGAGCCGCGGCTGGTTCACCCGAAAGAGAAGCTGGGCTCACGGTGCTCCTCAAATATTATTTTCAACATTGACTCGGCTTGTCTCAAAGACTTTTTGATACAAATTCATTCTTTAAGTCCCAGTAAGATCTATTTGAATTCCACATTCTTCTGCCACCACCCCCACCTCTGAAGTATGAGAAAACACACTTCAGGATGTCTGCTCATGATTGATGGGCCAGCTCTCTCTTTGTATTTGTTGGCCTGTAGGTTTAGGTCTCAGATCGTTTCAAAATGGCCAGGCGCAGTTGACATGTGCTATCTGAAATCTTAGAGATGCTAGGTCACGCCCTAGTAATATCATACAACTGAAGGAATTATTTTTAAACAAATAGAATTCTCCGATATTTTTTAGTGGACCCTGAAGCCTTTATTTATTAGGCAGTGAGAAATAGAATCCCAGGGACAGCAAATGCAGAGAGGAAAAAAAACATAAGGAGTAATGTCTTACGTAAGCCCATATATGATTTCTGCCTTCGCAGGGGTCCCCAACAGGGAAGGGAGCTGGGACCTCTGCTTTCCACATCCTTACATATACACCAGCTTCACAGCCCCACTGACGGTCAAATTGCTCTTCTGTGAGAGGATGGGACTCAGCAAATGGTTCTCAGTCTCTGCGCCCACAGACTTCTCAGAATAGTTAAAGGTGTTAATGGTGTGGAAGATGAGAGGAGGTCTGTGAACAATTTTCAATATTTCAAAGAGCTCAACAGGAATTCCACGCTTGCCTGGATCTGGGTGGCAGTCTCCTCACAACACTGCCTGTCTCAGCTTTTGGTTGTGTGGGTACACCAGGGACTATCTCAAGCAAACCAGGAGCTCTGCTGCACCGAGTGGAACTGTGGTACATCGCCTGGGCTTTTACAGCTGATCTGGGGCCATCCACTTTCTAGCCGAGTGATGGTGATGGAGCTACTTGATTTCACTGAACTTCAGTGTCCTCGTTTATAAAATAAGGACAATAATAACATCCACCTCACAGAGTTGTTGGGGTTGGTCCATAGAAAGCCCTCGATTGAAGGTAGCTGTTCTTGTTAGTTGTAGCTTTGATTAATGAAAAATGAGAAATTGAATTATTATCTAATAGAAGCAGCACACTGTTAGGCAAACATCTTTCAAAACTTGTAGCTTGGAGGTGCTCTAGTTGACAAATGGTTGAGATCATTTACATCAGGCGACTGAAAGTTTTTTGATTTTCATTCAGGCAGTGAAGTGGATACATGTGCATGATTAAAATTTAATTGAAGGACTTTGATTTCATTCCTTTGGGCTAACTATGCATATTTTCTGGTGTCATAAAACAAGCCCGGAACCATAATGCAGGCCCCATGCCCCATGGTGACCTCTTTCTAAGCCACTTCTGTGCCCTCTAGATGGAAAACTGTTGATTGAAAAGGACAGAACAATACCCTCTGTCATGATGGCTACAGATCACATTCAATCAGGACAGCATTCTATTGATTCAAAAGACACACACACACACACACACACACACACACACACACACACACACACACACACTTCCCAGATGGTGACATCAGTGACCTAGGGAGAATGGGGGAGATCTGAAGACAGTTTACCTGAGAATGAAGGTTTCAATCATACTACCACCCAGTGGTGGGTGAAAGAAACTTGGATAAACGAAACCTGTTCTAGGATTTTGCTTAATTCTCAATAATCTTATGGCTACACTTTGTTCTTGGAAGTCTTTCTTGGCAATGTGTTGAGGCCCATGGTTTTCTTAAAAAAAAAAAAATCAAAAAACAGAACAAAAAACTGTGAACCTAAAACTGTTCTAAAAAATAAAGAGAATTAAAAAAAAATGTGTTTGTGTGTGTGTGTGGTTTGTGCTGAAAACAGCCACAAAACAAAATTTGGGTTCCCACTTTTCTTCATGTTAATATGTTATATCACTTAAAGGATAGCACTTTGACTTAATATTATGATTTTCATATTTATTGATCCTATGTGGAAATTTGCTGAATGCCAGCCTTCTTCCCTTCCGTCCCAACACACAGCCCTTGCACCCATTCACTTTGCAGTAGATGTTCTTTAGAAGGTCTCTTAGGTTTTATTTTTTATTATACAAGAATGTTGCCATGAATAATAAATTCTTCCTACAATTGAGGATTTCACCTTTATGACAAATGTGATAAATTCATTTTCTTCTCTATAAGACACTTTAAATTTAATAGTGCATTGAAGGGGGTGGGAGAACTCATGGTTGCAATTCATTTCATTCTAATTTTGACTAAAATGAGAGGAATGGAGATTAACAATTCAGAAATAGACCTTGTTAATTAAAATGAACTACAATTACACAACTTGCCAGGCAGCTCCCTGGGAATCCTTTCTCTCCTGCTTGATTATGATGATGAAAACATATCTTTTACTAGGATAAAATGAAGTCATCTCTATCAGAGAGAAAAATAGTTTCCCAAAACTGCCTGCAGAAGTGTTTGTTTTTCTAGAATTAAGAAAATAATAATAAAGTAAAAGTCCTTGAACTGATATGTTAAAGGGTAGTTCTCAGGCCTAACTATGTATTAGTATATGTTAAAATATGGGAAGAAAATTTTTCACATAATAAATCCAAACTTATTAAGCCAAACACATTTAGATTTCTATAATTGGGGAGTTTCAAAGTTGTAAATACCTGAACAGGTACATAATTTCAAAATAATTCTGAGATTACTGAAGCTAAAATTATGCTCCAGGCTCCATGGTTTATTAGATATAAATTACCATGTTTTAGAATTCCCTTCTCCCCATGGTTACTGCTACACAGTAGTGTAGATATGACAATGTTACTAAGCAAGACATCACCTTATTCAAGAAGACCCCTGCCCCCAGAAAAAGAAAGTGATTCTATAGGAAGTAGAGGTGCGGGAGAAATAGAACAATGGGTTTTCATCTTCGGCATAATTTCAACTCTACAAACAAGAGAATCCAAGAGACCCTAAAAGACAAACTCCATTGGCTCATGTGATTATGGGGGACCTTCTCAAACAGGGCAGCCATTTCCCCTTGCAAACTGTTTTGCCCACTGCTGGCCTTCAGACAACCTGTTAGTAAGAGAAAGAAAGGCCCTTTCATGTTTAAATCTCACTGCCTCTGAAACTGCCTGACAGAAACCCTATCTTTCTGGTTCTCTCTTTTCTTGGCAACACTAAAAGTCCTTTGTAAACATCCTCCCGGAAAAGTCTCTGTAGATCTATCTGATAAACTTCGAATGGGAGAGTTTAAACTCCTGTCTGAGAGCAGATTGGATGGAGAGCTTAAAAGATTATTCCCTTCAGAGCAGTAGCTGAAATCACCAAGGTTGAAAAGGTGTCAAGGAGAAATAGACATGAGATACAGCCTTGGTCTTTCTACACAGAGCCTTTTCCCTCTCCTCAGAACCCCAAGTTCTTAGGAGGTTTTTGCTGACCAGGAGTAAGGCAGGCCCATGCTCTTGATTCTAAATGTGTAAGGTTGGGAAAGCCAAGGCAATGAAGCATTCAGAGATGGGCTCAAAGTTAGTCAGAGCCAACTAACATATCTACCACTCCAACCAAACAGAATTAGCCCATTGGGTCAAAAATGCAATTTTTAAAAAAGAACTTGTTGGTGACTTGTCTCATTTTCCAAATCCATTCCTCTCACCTTCTTCCCCTCTATCCTCCATCACAGTTCAAAAGAAATGTCTTTGTCTATTGAAAACCATCGAGTTCCTCCCAAATTTAAGAATCCTAAGGAACAATATTGAAAGAAAGGACAGGGGTCTTGATGAGTTTCAGGGCAGCTCTCTCACTTCCTCTTGTGCTACTCTGGGTTTCTTCCCTTTGGAGTGTAGCTGTTCGCTTTATGTGCTGTAAACAGTAAAAGTTTCCCATCCTAGAGACATTGTCAGAGAGTAGATAATGTTTACTCTAAACTAGGCGGGACTTCATCCCACACTGGATGAAGGTGGGACCAGAAGACCCCAAGGCCTCTTTCAGTTCTAAGGCCCTGGGGACTAATCCCTTAGTTCTTCCCCGAGGGCCACTGTGGTTCAAAAGCCATTAATGCAAGTCAGATATTTATGCCTCCTCTCACCAGATGCTTAAACAGCAGGTGTGGATGTTTAGTGGGGACAGCAGTGCATTGTAAGTTTGTTAGGCCAGGCGTTGAGTGATTGTGGACAATGCTGCAGTAGTGGTGTTAAAACTAAATAGACCAACAAACGAAAACACTTCTCTCCTTCAAGTGGTATCTCTTCAGTGAGACCTGACTCTGAGCTCCTAGATGAAAGACTATGTCTAATGTTTTTAAATTAAGTTTTATTAAGATATGCTTGACATAAGGTAAAGTGCATAAATTTAAAGTGTACAATTTGATACGTTTTGACATATGTGTACATCCATGAAACCATCACCACAATCAAGACAGTGAGTATCCCCACGACCCTCACAAGTGTCCTCATTTCTGTGATCCTCCTCAGTCCTCTCCAGAACCCTATCTGCTACCTCCTCTAGTCCCTAAGCAACCACGAATTTGCCTTATGTCACTCGAGACTAGTTTGCATTTTGTAGCATTATGTAGAAATGGAGGAATCATGCAGGATGCACTCTTCTTTTCCTGGCTTCTCACTCTCAGCATAATTATTTTGAGATCCGTCCACGTTGTTGCATATATCAATAATTTATTCCATTTTATTGCTAAGGAATACTACAAATTGTTTATGCATTCACTTATTGATAGACATTTGTATTGTTTCCAGTTTTTGGCTGTTAGAAATAAAGCTGTTTTGAATTTTCATGTATAAACCTTCATATGGATATTTACTTTTATATCTTGGGTCTGTACCTAAGAGTGGAATGGCTGGATCATACACAAGGTGTGATTAAAAATATATATATATATATATGGTGAGTGTTTAAATTTAAAAAATGTATTATTCCAAAAAACACATTGCTATTAATGCTTCTCAAAATACTTCCCCTCCCTCCAAACACACTTATCCCAAGGTTCTTGTCACTTTTTGAAGGACTTCTGGAAGTTCTCTTCCCTGAGTGTCTGTAGTTGCTCTGTCGTGGCTGTCTCAATGTCTTGAATCGATTCAAAATGTTTACCTTTCATGGTCATTTTGACTTTGAAGAAGAGCCAGAAATTGCACAGTGCCAGATCTTATGAATAAGGTGGATGAGGATTCACCGTAAAATTTTTATTTGACAGAAATTGCTGTACCAAAAGCAATGTGTGATTTGGATCAATTCAGGACATTGAGGTAGCCATGGCAGCACAACTAAGAACACTCAGGAAAGAGGACTTCCAGAACTGCTTCAGAAGTGGCAAGAATATTAGGGCAAGTGTGTTTGAAGGAAGGGGATGTATTTTGAGTGGGATGAATGGCAATGTTTCTTTTACTGTAAAATTTTTTATGTAAACATTCACCGTATTTTTTTATCATACTTTGTATCAGGCAAATTATTAAGTTTTAAGAAACTGATTTCCAAAATGGTTGTACCATTTAATATTCCCACCAGTGGTGTGTGCGAGTTCTGGTTACTCCATATCACTGACTACACTGAATATATTTAATCTTATTAGTTTTAGTGGGTGTCTCATGGGTACATATCTTATCTTGATTTTAATTTGCACTTCCCTAATACTAACAGTATATATCTTTTTATGTGCTTGTTTGCTGTCTATATTTTTCTTGGATAAAGTATCTGTTTTACTCTTTTTTTTAAAGATTTATTTTATTGCTTGAGAGAAGGTAAAAGAGAGACAGAGAGAGACAGAGAGAAGGAGGAGGGCCCAGAGTAGTCGCCATAGTTGTACATCATTAGCTGTGACATAGTTTCATTCCACACAGGTGGATGTGGGGCTGCGCTGGGCAGGAACCGAACTGGGGGCCTCCCGCATGAAAGGCGGGAACCTTCACTGCCATCGTGGTGGTTACCAGTTGTGCTGCAGTTCAGCATGTGGGTTTGCACAGGCTGGGGCCAGAATTCAACCCCCAGACCTTGCAACCTGTTGAGCTATCCTGGCATCTCCTGTTTTACTCTTTTGCCCATTTTGTAATTCGTTTGTTTATTTTCTTATTATTGAATTTTGAAAGTTCTGTATATAATCTGGATACAATTCTCTTATCAGATCTATGACTTGCAGATATTTTATCCAATTTTTTTTTCTTTTTCTTCAAAGTGTTTGTTTTTTTTTTTCTTAAAACAGTATCTTTTGAAGAAAAGTTCTTAATCTTGGTGAAATCCAATTTATTATTTTTTTGTAATAAATTGTGGCTTTGGTGTGGTACCTAAGAAATCTTTGCCTAACCCTGTGTGTCTTAAAAACGTTTTATATTTTTAGGTTTTAATTTAAGTCTAAGATTTATTTTGGATTATTTTTTAATATGATATGAGGTATAGATCAAAGTTCTTTTTTTAATTTTTCTTTTTGAATTGTTTCAACACAATTTGTTGAATAGATCATCCTTTTTAAACTAAATTGTTTTTACATGTCTGTCAAAAATCAATTGAGTTATATAAGTGTGGTCTATTTTTGGACTCTACTATTTCATTGATCTATTTGCACATTATTACACCAATATTACACTGTCTTGATTACTGTACCTTTCAAATAAGTCTTGAAATCAGATATTGTATGTCTCCCAGTTTGTTCTTTTTCAAAAGTATTTTGGCTCTTCTAGTTCCTTTGTGTTTCTAAACTGGACAGAATTAGCCTAGTGTGTGACATACAGAAGAGAATATAATTTTCTTTAAGTCACATTGGTTACCAGTTCCTTAGGAGAGAGAATTTAGAGATAGATACCAGCACTCATCATCATACTTTTATGTAAAAGCATAGTATATGAGTATATGTATCTTGAAAGATAAGTGTTTATGTAACTTGAAAGAAAGGAAGAGAGAGAGGAGGAAAGAATGCTTCGTAAAACAGATAAAATTTATTGGTAGGATTTTGATAAGTGAGGAGTAGGCAGAACATGAGTAAGCCCCTAAAGAGAATAATATACAGTATCTTCAGCACGAATTCCAATTAGACTGTGAGAAAGGATGCATGAAGAAGCTGGGTTGTCTTCCTATTATAGAGGGTCTTGAAATAGAGGTTGAAGAGTTTGTGCTTAGGAAATGAAGATTATTTTAAAAGAGTGTTTTGGTTTTTTGTTTTTTCCTTCCCTTGTTTTGTGAGAAGGGTTTTTAAGGGGGAGAGGATTGTTATGGGAGCTGAATCAACGGCACTAAGGTAACCTCTTCATGCTCACATCCTCTTCCAATCACATCACCTGGCCCCTGCAGGCTACGGCAGGCAGGGGGAGGAGGAAGGGAGTGCTAGGACTAGTGGGGGAGCTGGATTGGCAGCAGGGTTTTCATTTCAATGGAATGTTTTCATGGGCATCGCCTTTCCCTTCCTGGATGGGTGGATGAGTGGAGTTTCCTTGGGAGTGTTTTTCTTGGGCACTTGTATTGGGTTTCAACTAAAATCACAGGATATTGGTATAGATCTTCAAGGTTTAGGTTGAATTGCAGTCCACCCTCAAAACTTCGTTGAGGTT
Source organism: Craseonycteris thonglongyai (assembly GCA_004027555.1). Taxonomy (NCBI): domain Eukaryota; kingdom Metazoa; phylum Chordata; class Mammalia; order Chiroptera; family Craseonycteridae; genus Craseonycteris; species Craseonycteris thonglongyai. Next base: position 56,475 of record PVKE010003694.1, on the reverse strand, counting down.
GTTTTATCTAACCCTTGAACTGCCTACCAAACATAGATTTACAGAATGCCGAAGCTGGAAAGGGTCTCCATCCTTATTTTCTTACTCTCTCTGTTTTGTAAAGAAATGAAGGCGAAAGCGTAACTCATTTCCAATAACATGGATCTCATCACGCTATTTGCCTCTATAAAACCCTTCAGTGGCAGCCCAAGATCTTTAGCTAGAGTGACCATAGGTGCTAGTTTGCCCAGAATGGTCTTCGTTCTTACTTGTTACCCTTCTATAATGACTCTTTTACTCCCCAAAGTGAACCAGCTTGGATGCTAAATCACTGCATATGGTCCCCCTAAGTTATGCTTTCCGACATATGGGCCTAGATGTGGAGACAGGCATGGTGGGGACGTCTCAGAGTTACTGTGGGATGCTTGTAAGCCCATCGTGCTTAGATAGTTTCTCAATCAGCAGAGAGAAAAGGAAGACAATTGCATGTTAAGTGTCTTATAAGAATGTTGAAGTTAAGTATAGGAACCACTTGAAAATCCTGGGACATGATGGTCTACAGGATCCAGGCCTCCTTATCCAGCCCCGCTTACTCTGCTCATCTCCTGCTACTCTGCCTCCTTCCTGTGGCCCAGCCCCAAGGGAGAGATCATTCACACTGGGCTCTGCCATAATCTTGCAGGGTTTTGTGCTTTTGAAAACATTTTTTTCTCCACTGGAAGATATCTGCTACCCCCACCCCATCTCTACCTCCCCTCTTGTCCAACTAATGGCCTCCCATCCTTTCTTCAACACTCAGAATTGCCATTCCCCTGTCCCCTGTGTCTCCCAGGGACACAGCTGAACTCCCTTCTGCTGCGTTTCTTCTGTCCCCGTGCCCTTCAACACCCTATATTGGCTGTATTTGCTTACCCATCTGTCTCCCTCTGGACTGTGAGCAACTTGAAGGCCGTTCCCAAGCCATGAGCACGATGCCTGGTACAAGGAAGAGACACAGGAAATTATTGTCAAGTGTATTCATTCAAGAAATATCTACTGAGCCGTAACCTTGTTGCAAGGATCACATAGCCAGAGAACCAGCAGCGTACAAAGTAATATCCCTGCGCCCGGGTGTTGCCGCCTAATCAGTGAATGGATGTGGTGTGAGCATGTGGCAGATTTGTGTGTCATGTGTGTGTGGACACCTGTGTCGTGCCGGCTCAAGGTTTCCCAGAACTTTGGGTTCCTCTCAGGAAGCCAAAACACGTCAGAACAAATCAGTCTTTTCCCAGGCACTGTCTTTGTGAATTAAGCAGAGTGAATCTCTGATCTACTTAAAAACAGGGAAAGGGAAGCCAGCAGGGTTAAAATAACTTTCTCAAGGTCCCTGAGTTGTGTGGATGGTCCCCTGGGAGAGAAGCCTTGTGCCTTGGACCCAGCTTGAGCAGCCCAGCGGGAGGGTGGCTGTGAGTAGCGCAGCGACCTTCCTGTCGCCTTTGAGCTTGCTGGTCACTTGGGAGGTAGCACCCTCACTCCCCCACCGCCCGGCACTCCCATGCTTAAGCGTTTGTGAGGGGCAGAAGCAGGCTGTGTAGGTGCCTGTCACCAGGCAGGGGCCTGTTCCAGGAACTAGTCCAAGGCCACAAAGGCTAAGCAGAGGCCTACTGCTGTTTGTGGCGAGGCCAGCTCTGTTCTCCGTCATTTATTTGTGAAATTCCTGGAGTGGGAAGGAAGACTTGGAGCTGGGGCCTAGTGCACACAGGTTCTGAGGCTCCTCAAGCTTGGCTAGTGATGATGCAAATCACTGAAGCAGAGGAGAGGAAGAGGGGCTTGTGGGGACGGGGGAGGGGGAGGGAGACAGGGAACTACAGTAGATTCCTCATTAAGTAGAAATCAAGCAACCGGCACATTTATTTTTTCATTTTTTAATTTTTTTTGCCGGTTGCTTGAGATTTTGCTGGTTGCTTAATAGTGCGGGTCGTTTGAGTTCCTGTTCACAGAGAATCAACTTACACTTATCTGGCGTCTACCAGTCCCCGTGGGTGCTGGTTAACTGAGAGTCTACTGTATGAGATTATTATGCTGAGCTCTGCTGTGGAGAGGAAAGATTCTTTTGGCCCTCAGAATACTGTAAACCAGTCTGTTCTCTCCCCCTCCCCCTCCCTTTTCCTCTTCTTCCCTCTCCATAACCAACTCCCTACTCCTTCACCCCAATTCATTTCTGCCTTTACACAACCCTCCCCACCCCAGCTCAGAGGTTTTGTCTTCTTTCATTCCAAGGTTGCAATGCTTGACTGTCCTTGTTTCTCAGGTCCACACTGCCCCTTCTTGCCTTCACCACCCCCTTAATTACGAGTATGAACACTTTTCAGGGCAATGAAAATTGGGGGTGAGATGTGTCTTCCTAAAGGACAGCAGGAAAGGCCATGGCTGCTATTCCCCGGGGAGCTGTTACTCCCCAGGCCGGGCTGCGGGTGGAGGGAGACGCCCGCGGCTGCCTGCTCTGTCGTGGCCAGTGAGAGGCTGGCCGCACCTCCTCTGAGGCGGGTGTCCTCCAGGGCTGAGCATCAGGTCGGTTCCATAACAGATGCTCCCCATGCAAAGCCAACGGAGAGCTACAGGGAGGCCAAGGAGGTGCCTTGGAGGTGGCAGAGACATGCCAGCTGCTGTCAGGTACCCTGAACCCTGAAACCCAGATCACTCAGCGAATCTGTAGGCTTTGCCGGGGGCATCTCTACCATAAGCCCCGGCTGAATTCCTCTCCTGTCACAATGTCTTCCTGCTGCTTCCATCTCTGGCCAGTGTCCTCTCCTCACTTGCTTGTCAGCACCACACTCACCCTTCCACTTCTCGGAGTCACTTGCCTGTTCTGTGTAAGGGGTGTATGGAGGCCAAAGGGACCGAGCTGACTTTAACTGGAGGGGGAAAGGAAGGGATCCTGTTGACTGAGAGGAGAAGAGTGATGTGGATGGGGGAGTCTCAACTTTCACCTGGATATGTGAAGCGTGAGGTGTGTTGGGACATTGGTGTACCTTCCTCTCCTCACGCTCTATTCCAGGAGATCTGGGAAAATACAGAAAATGGATAGCTTCTGCCACGGGGTCCACGCATAGTGAGGACTCCCCACCCCCCCGCCCCCGAGCTCAAGAATGCAACAACAGACCAGCTTCACAGCACAGGAGAGCCGGGCTTTTTGCCTTTTTTCTCCTCATCCAGAGTGGGGTTGGGATCGATGTGCTGCCCCATATAGTGCCCAGTAGTTAGCAGGTGCTAAACATAGTTGCTGAATAAATGAATGATTAAAACATAAACCACACTGAGAGTGGAGTAGAAGGAGACAAAGTAAGTAGAAACCTGGAGGGAGCAGAGATTAGGGACAAGGGTGGATAAATGAGATTGAAAGGAGTTTTGTGCCCTTGGCAGATAGTGTGTACTTGGAACTCGTGAATCATAACCATCAGCTTCTCACTGCAAAATCTGGATAAATAGTCTCATAGTTCACATCATGTGCACATAATAACCCCCATGCAGAGGGTAGGCCTATTTGAGAGGATAACTCAGGGGGATTCTGGTCTCAATTTTAGAGGAACCCTGGTACCAAATGATCCAACACTTCCAATGCACGGATAAAGATACTAGAGTTGGGGAAGCCGGGATGGCTCAGTGGGTTAAGCGCTCACTTTGCAGCGCCGGGGACTCAGGATCGAATCCCGGCCCCGGCCCATGCGGACCCATGTGCTGAACTGGGGAGCTCCCCCAGTTCAGTTCTCTCTCTGTCTCTGTGTGTGTGTGTGTGTCTCTCTGTCAAAAACAAAAACAAACAAAAAAAGAAAAGATACTAGAGTTCAATGAGGGCAAGTGACATTGCCAAGATCTCGGAGCATGGAGGCAGGTCCCATCTCCAGTCAGGTTCTTCTGGTTCCAATTGGATCAGGGGTTTTAAAGAGGTAGCTTTTCCTGGACAACACTGACTGGTGGCTGTGACTCATTAGCACATGAAATGTCAAACCTGGCCTTTCTCTGGACTTGCTCTCTAATCACACTCAGCTCTGGAGCCTCTTCCAACCTCTTCTCTACTTCTCCAACTGCTCCTGCCTACCAGGCTGCCTGGAATCTCCAGCCTTAAAAAGAACAAGACAAACAAACAAACAAAAAATTAGCACTCATTGTGCTTGAATCACTTTAAAAGACTCCTTTAAAATTTTTTTTTCTTTATTTACACCTAAATTCCCCAGAGATTGAGAGGTGGGCATCTCATTCCTTTGCTTCCCCACAGTGAAAGCACACAGTAGGTGCTCAATTAGGAATCTGGTGTCCGAGGAGGTAGGAGAAGATGGAGACCAGAACTCTAGGCAACCTGAGGAGCCATGAGCTTTATGAACCCCGAGAAGGAATTTATCTGTTAAGACTGCTTGTGGTTAAATGGGCCTACAATTAAAACTAGAGCCTTGCCCCGTTTGCTGATAGGGGTGTCTCATGAACCTTGCACTCCAGGAAGAACCACAAACTGAATTCGTAACCTTCTGCACCATCATGTCTGTTTACACTGTTTGAGTCTACCCCTATAGGGAAGTTCCTCCTTCTGTCACCATGCTACCATCCAGCCAATAGACTATGACCTGCCCTGACCAATCAGAACTACACAACTTGGAAGCCTCGTTTGCATGAAACCGAGCAAAATGGGAACTATGGGCAGAAAGTTTCTCTATAAAAGGTGGCTTCTCCTTTGCCTTGGGGGAGAACAATTTAGGTTGCTACCTGAATCTGTGTCTCCTGGGCTGAAGCTCTGTTTGCTCAGATCAATACTTTCATTCCTTATTAAAGTCTAAAATTAATTTTGGTCAACAGCTTTGTTTGTGTGTTTTCTCAGTAAAGCCCTGGACCCCATGGTCTGGCATAAAAAATGGCCTTTATGTGTCTGTTAGACAGGCAGAAAATGTTTGCTATTAGACCTTCATTTATTCTGAAATATATGCAAAGGACTGAAGTAGGCTCCCAAACCAAATTAAAATCAAGCCAAACCAATTTGGGAGATAAGACGTAGGGAATAGAGAGTCTAGCTGCAATAGACTCCAGAGCCCCTTGCCTTTTAATAGTAATTGTCAGAGATGCTAGCACAAGTTTCCTTTAATAACAAGTTATGAGTATGACTCAATTCACTTCTAGTCTAACTCTCAAGTTAATATCTCACATCCATAAATAGTCAAGAGCAGGTGTGTGACATGTACAGGCATGTGGCCATCATGTAAACTTTGTTTAGACGGCACTTTTGGAGTGGGGTCTGCAAGAATCACAAATTTCAGTTACTTAACTGTTTTAACAAGGGGAAGAAGAAAAACATGAGGAATGGCCTTCAGTTATACTTCAAAGATGGCGGCTAAGACGCTCTTATTAGGCCATAACCAAGTAAGGAGGTGTTTTAGAGTTTACCAGCCTGGACTTGTTATATACCATAGTGTTTGTTTCTTGTCATTTTAAGTGATGTCACAGGTTGTTCAAAATACAATTAAGTATACTTTAGCTTAAAATTTTACACACACACGCACATCATTCATGATGCCTGATAATATACATGTATCACTTTTGCTAAGAGTTGGCTTATGGGATAAGAACAAATAAACAAGAAATCAAAGAAAATAAGCAGGCAACCCAGATCCAACACATTGCATATCACTGGAATTGCCTTAAAAGAAAAGAAAAACTCTTTGCAAAATAAAAACTATCCAAAATAATAGAAAACATGGTGTTCGTCCTTATTGCAGTGAGCAATAAACTCAGCTTTGTCTTATCAACAGGTTATGTTGGTTTTATTATATTTGGGAGCAAACTTGATAGGCTTAAAAGGACAACCATTTGGTTATCTCTCATCCGTGGGTTGGCTGTGCTCAGCTGGGCAGCTCTTCTGCTCCACGTGCTTTGGGCTGTGCTGCAGGCATCATCCTAGGACTCCACCAAGAGCAACACCAAGATGGCTCCGTCGCATGACTGGTGCCTTGGTGGGAAGGCTGCCATCACCTGGGATGCTGACATGCCAGAGGCCTCTCTTTCTTATGTGGCTGTTCTGCCTGGTCTCCCCATCGCAGTAGCTGACTTCTTATGTGGCAGCTTAGGTCTCCCCAGGGTGCAAAAGCAGAGGCTACCAGCCCTTCTTAAGGCGTAGACCTTGAACTGGCCCAGTGGGACCTCTGCCACCTTCTATTTCTTAAAACAGTCACAGGGCCAGATTAGAATCAAGGAGAGGAGAAAAAACTCCACTTCTCCTTTGGGAGAATGACAACAAATTTGCCTTCACCTTAATCCACTGGAGAGCTGAATTCAGACACTTAGACATTCGTTCGTCATCGTGATTGGGGAAGAGGGTGGTCAGGCTGGACTGAGAAAGAGGGGAGCCTTCTCCTCAGTCCTCATGCTGAAGCCATGAGGCTGAGTTCAACCCTGTTCCATGAGCAAAGGAGCCTAGCAGCGTTTTCTGAGCAGCCACAACATGCTGGGCAGAGCCAGTGCTGATCTTAGCAGAGAGAGGCAGAGAAAAGCATCACATTGTCTCTGTGTGCCAATCTAACTGTGAGAGACCCAACAGCGAAACTCAGGACTCGGGAACCTAGTCATTAAATGCTGAGCCAAGCTGCATTGATTATTGCCGTAGCTGACATTCAGAAAATGGAAATAGTTTCTCTAGGCTGTTGTCAGAGACTCATTTTTAAAAACATAACCATTTCAGCTATAAAAGTAGCATGACCACTTTACAGAGTATATACTATCTATTAACCGGTTGCTTGAAATTTTGCTGGTTGCTTGAGAGTGCTGGTTGTTTGAGTTCTGGTTAACAGAGAGTCTACTTACATTTATCTGGCATCGACCAATCTCCAGGGATGCTGGTTAAATTAGGGTCTACTGTATTTGGAGAATGGAAAAAGAAAACCCATCTATATTTTTCTTCGACAGCCACTCTTAAAGTTTCGGTGCATTCCCTCCCCGTCTTATGCGGTGAGTAGGTGCTGTTGGGATTCTTGGGAAACTGATAAGGAATAGGTGGCTTTATGGGACTGATCTGTGCTTACTCACAGGGTTACTTTTCTTGGGTCTTCTGTCCACTTATTAAACCAGAATGCTCAGGTTGAGTAAGTGTGGTATGAGGGCTGAAGGCCATTAACTAAATGGATTGCTGAGGGTTCTGGTGATGGGGGAAGGTTTTCTAGGTGGAAGAAACAGAAAATACTAAGGTAAGAGATTTGGGAGAGAAAAAGAAAAGGTCCTGGAATGGACTTTTGGAGTCTGGGGTTCTAGTCCAAGCCTCTACCCCTGTCCCCCCCAGCTACATCCAGATCCTGGGCTGACCATTTTTAGCATGTTTCCTCCTCTGTGGTCTCTATACCATGTTCCCCCTAGACTGAGTTCCTCAAAGACTGGGTGTTAACAGCCCACCACTACGCACACACTGAACACTCAGGGGATGTCTGTGGAATTAACAAATGGATGCAAAGCCAACCAGTGCCCTGGCCCCTATGTCTTCCTGTGGGAAACAAAGGGGCTCAATTAGCAATCTCTGAATTAGCTTCTACCTCAAATATTTAAACTGCTTTGCAAACTGTGGAGACATTTTTAGTCATTGTATTTATCATAAAAACAGTAGCAAATGAGGAATGCCAGGATGATTCAGCGGGTTGAGCACTTGTTTGCAGCTCCATAGTCCAAGGATCGAGTCCTGGCCCCAGCCTGTGCAATCCATATGCTGAACTGGGGTGTGCTTCCCATATGAGAGACCCCCAGTTCAGTCCTCACCAGGGCAAGCTCCATGCAGGACACCCCCAGCCCAGTTTCTGTCCTGCCGAGACCCACGCCACCTGTATAGAATGAAACTATCAAAAACATTTTCATCCTCCACTGAGTGGGTCTGCAAAATTGGGTTTAGGCTTTTTGGTTTACTGGCTTTGCTGACTTCAGGAGCCTCTTCCTCAGTGAGGCCTTCCCTGCACACATTCTAAATTAGACCCCAGCCTCACTTCAGCCCCCTCCTATCACTAACCCCTGGTGAATGACTGACTAGCCAGCCTCCTCTGGGAGTTGTTCTGAGGGCCAGTGACCCACACTGGTGCTGGGTGTCTCTTGCTTCAGGCACCGTATCCTGGGCTGCAGGTGACCTGAATAAACTGTAGAATCTCTTCTAAAGATACACCCCCTCAGGTAATAAATGCTTGTTTTGACTTAACACCAAACTGGAATGCAAAACACTGGTCCTCACAGACAGGGAAGAAAAGCCCAAATGAGTTATGTCTAGAAAGTCAGCAACTGTTTGATGGCTAGGGAACATTTTGCTTCCAGAGACTGGATTGCTTTTGTTGCGGGTGACTGTATTGCATTGGTGTCTTTTCTGGTGTGGTCTCACCCCATAGCTAGTGCTTTGGAGTCACTGTTCCACCCTCACATGCTTTTACTCTCTGGTTTCTCTGGGTCCCGTGTGACTCGTTCACCTATTAAAAGACCACTCTTTTTCAAACTGGCCACACAAATATGACCTTCAAAATCTGATGCTTTGGGGAAGCCGGGATAGCTCAGTGGGTTAAGCGCTCGCTTTGTAGCCCCAGGAACCAAGGATTGAATCCCAGCCCCGGCCCGTGCGGACCCATATGCTGAACTGGGGAGTTCCCCTAGTTTGGTTCTTCCTAGAGTGAGACCCCGGCCCAATGCCTGCCCTGTGCAGCCCTGTGCCCACCTGTGGAATGAAACTATGTGGAAAAACCAATGATGTGCAACTATGGAGACTGTTCGGGGCCCTCTGCCTTCTCACTGTCTCTGCCTCTGTATCTCTCTCTCTCTCTCTCTCTGTCAAAAACAATAAAAAAATCTTAAAAAAAAAAATCTGATACTTTTTCTGCTTCTTAAATCTAGAATTTATGTTCCCATTCTCACTATATAATTTGTGATTCAAAAAACTTCCTGGTAATTCATTCATGCTGAGGGTCATTAATCTTTATGTTAAAAAACAAACAACAAACAAACAAAACCTTGCCTTCAGTTGCATTAATTCTTATGTCACTGGGAAACGGAAAAAGAAGGTCCCTGCAGTTCTCATGTCCCGAGAGGTTTTATTTATGTGTGTTCAGGCAGCAAGGCAGGAGTGAGGAGAACAGATTTCCAATTGCTCCCAATGGCTCTCATATATATGGAGCAAAAGTTCAGAGACCTGGGAGACTGAATGTTCGATGATTTGCCCTGGGCAGTCAGCAGGGAAGAGATGGGTACTCAGGCAACCAGAGACACAGGCTTTAGAGCAGACATGTCTACCCTGAGGCCCAAGACGGCTTCGAACGAGGCCCAGCACAAATTCTTTTTTTTTTTAAGATTTATTTTATTGTTTTTGATGGAGACAGAGAGAGACAGAGACAGAGAGAAGGGGGAGGGCCCAGAGCAGTCTCCATAGCTGTACATCAGTTTTTTCTACATGGTTTCCTTCCATACAGGTGGGCGGGGCTGTACAGGGTGGGAACTAGGCTGGGGGCCTCCAGCATGAGAGGCATGCCCCCTCGAGCCACGGTCCCAACTGGGGGTGGGGTGGGAGGTTGGTGGGAACTGAAATGGGGGCCTCCTATGTGGGAAGCACACCTTAGTTCAGCATGTGGGTCCTCATGGGCTGGGGCTGGTATTCAATCCTCAGTCCCTGGAGCTGCAAAGCAAGTGCTTAACCCATTGAGCCATCCTGACTTTCCCCAACACAAATTCTTTTTCTTTTAAGATTTATTTTTATTGTTTTGATATATATAGAGAGAGAGATGAAGAGACAGAGAGAAGGGGGAGGGCCCAGAACAGTCTCCATAGTTGTCCATCATGAGTTGTGACGTGGTTTCATTCCACACAGGTGGCTGTGGGGCTGCACAGGATGGGAACTGAACTGGGGGCCTCCTGCATGGGAGGCAAGAACCTTCACCTCCATGCCATCCTGGAGGTTACCAGTTGGGCCACAATCCAGTATGTGGGGCACAAGCGCTCAATTGCTGAGCATCCCCAGGATGGAGTTTGCACGTGCAAAATCTCACAACCGTTGACAGCGAAAAGACAGGACATTAACCTTTGGGTTTGTTCACTGAGCTGCCCTGGCCAGAGCATGTCAGTGGAGAGGAGGATACAGAACCCTGACGGCAAGGGTGGAGGTGAGAGAGAAGTGATGCCCTGCAGGCTCTGAGCAAGATTTCAGGCTCTGAGTGAGAAAGGGGAAGAGAAGTTGCCTAGAGAAGGAGAGGTACAGGGTTGGAGAGAAAGAAATGTGCTGAGGATAAAAGTGAGAAAGCTAAGGGCCGTTGAAGACTCAGGAATAAAAGCGGATGTTTTACGGGCCCCTTCTCTGATGAAGGGCAATGGGATGACATGCAGAACACAGACCCCGAGAGAGAAGGGGAGGGTGGAGCCAGGTGCACGTAAGCTTATGAAGAGAAGTGAGGAGATGACAAAGACCAGCAGGCTCAAGAGTGGGACAGCTGGATGGCATGAGGACAGATTTCTCCCCGAGGAAGTCTTGTTCGAACAACGGTGTGGGGAGACAGAGATCGTGTCCTCATTCCCCAGCCCAGGGCCGCACAGCCTGGTTACTGGTACTCATGTTCCTGGACCCAGGTGCAAATGCCAACCCAAGGTATCCTACTCCCCAACCCAAGCACCCACATTCTCCCACCTCTTACCTTGTGCCCTGCCACCCACCCACTCTACTCACACCTGGGGAGGGGGAAATAAAGACTCGTCAACCCCAAAGGCTCAAAAGAAAGGCAGGACCAGGCCATGAGGGGGTTGACACTGAGGCTGCAGGAAGAAGGGCGTTTACTAAAACAGAACAAGTTTCCAGAGTACTCTGGAAAGGCTGAGAAGGGACCCACCAGAGAAGTGAAAGCACACCCGAGACCTGGACCTGTGGCTAGAGGTTGCACGCTAAACATGAACACTTGGCTTTTTAAAAATTCAGTTGAATTTAGCCCAACACAGTTAAAAACTGATTGCTATATCTCAAGACAATCAATTGTTTGAAATCTAACTTCTATTTTTTTAAGCCAGTGTATGTGTATAAATACGATGATAGCCTTTGGGCTTTGATATGGGAGCTGTGCAAATATTTGAGGCAAGAACAACATTTTAAGCTATTCTTTTTGAACTGCTCCCAGCATTAAACTGTTTCAAAATGTCTCTTCTTTGGATGGATCCTCCCTGCTTTGAACTTAAAATGAGATCACACTAAAGTCGTATATTACGTTCCCCCTCCAATCTGGGCCTCCCCATCTTGTCCCTCCCCTCAACTCGAAAACAAGAAAACAAAAATAATACCAATAAGTCTTTGGTGTCAGGGTTCTTCAGAGGCTTGTTCTCTGTAAGGCATTCATGACCAATTCCACAATTACTGGTTTTGTGGAGTTTTAAGGGAAATGTCTATCTGATTCTGCAAGATTCTATTTGTATGAAAATAGTCATGTGTTCTAATTATGGAACAGAAGACAGAAAAGAACAATTTTTTAAAAAGATTTTATTGTTTTTGACAGAGACAAAGGGAGACAGAGAGACAGAGAGAAGTCTCCATAGTTGCATGTCATCAGTTTTCAACAGTTTTCTTCCACACAGATGGGTTTGGGGGCCAAACAGGGCAGGAACTGAGCCGGGGGCCTCCCACATAGAAGGCACGACCCCTCGAACTCACGTTCAGTTGGCTAAACTGTGGGGTGGGGTGAGAACAAAACTGGGGGTCTCCTGCATGGGAAACATACCCCAGTTCAGCATAGGGGTCCACACAGGCAGGGGCCGGTCCCTGGGTCTACAAAGCAAGGGCTTAACCCGCTGTGCCATCCAGGCTTCCCAAGCATAACTTTATGTGCTTAAGAATATTTGTGTGTTTTTTTTACCATGTGGGGTGTGAGAAGTCTTTCTTTCAGTTATGTGTCCCATCCCTCACCCCAGGTATCTATTGGGTGTTCACTAAAATGAACAAATGCTTAAGTACTTTTACACTTAACCCTTACTCTTAAATATCACACAAGACAGTTTCTTCTGAAACTGATTTGAAATGGCATTTGCCCTCTCCTGTTAAGGAACAATATTCCTGTTTTACGTTTTGATGCCCTAGGGTGGGGGTGGCGAACCTATGGCACGCGTGCCCAAAGTGGCACGTGGAGCAATTATTTCAGCACGCGGAGCTGTGAATACCATTAAAAAAATTATTGTTTATGCTCTTATAGACATAAAAATAATCGATACCTCTATCTCACTCGATGGGTTGGCACGCAAGTCGAGCGAGTATACTCTTATTTCATAAACTTTGGCACTCAATCGCCAAAAGGTTCACCACCCCTGCGGCCTAGGGACAAACTTTATGGCTCAAGGAAAGAGCTGGCAGAAGAGAACTGTGTAGCAGAAAACTTGAAGTTTCTGGTATTGGTGTTTGTCAACAGCAGTAGTTTTCCCCTAGGCTGGAGTTTTTTTGTAAATTGGATTTATAAATTTCAGGTCTCACATTGATGACTAAACCAATAAAATTAGTTTAACATGAAAAATCACACAGTGAATAGAAAAACTGTGAGATACAAACAGCGCTCATTAACAGAGCTATTATAAAGGGATATTTGCAAATTCTAAGAGAAAAAATGCATTGATTCCTACTTGACTAATAGCAAATTACAACTGAAAATATATCTGGACAGATACAGGGGTGGCGAACCTTTTGGCGATTGAGTGCCAAAGTTTATGAAACAAGAGTATACTCGTTCGACTCGTGTGCCAACCCATCGAGTGAGATAGAGGTATCGATTATTTTTATGTCTATAAGAGGCATAGGATGTTTTTATAACAAAAAACAATAATTCCGCGTGCCGAAATAACTGCTCTGCGTGCCACTTTGGGCACGTGTGCCATAGGTTCGCCACCCCCGGACTAGTAATACCATAGACTTATTATTAGTTGAGGCTCAAATTATTTACACGGACTGCAATCATGGCTCCTCTTATTCTTAATATAAAAAGAACTTACAGTATAAATAATATTGAAGGGCTGGGTTTAACCTGCTTACGAGAATATGTTCTTTAAAAGACTTTAATGCATTAGATTTATGAGAGCAAAAATGCTTTTGTAAACTGTGAATTCAGACTTACTACAAGTATTTGCAAAGTTTACTGCTTTTCCAGTTGGATATTTAAAATTCAGATTTTTCAGTGATTCAGACTGACATTTTTGTTCAACCAGGCTAATTCAATGAGTTTACTTAATTCAGTAAGTGTACTAGTGGAAAAACTCCAGCCAATTGGGAAAATGCTTCCAAAATGGAAAGAGTTCTGATAACCAATAGATTGCATTACCTTTTCAGAAAAGTGGGCAAGTGACAAAAAGGGCAGGAAGACATTTTTTAGAATAAAGATGGAAAGTGATGATATTTTTAACTCTTGTTATTTTGTTTTCCAAGTAAGATAAGTAAATATTACAGCAAAGGACAGAGTCTTAGTAGCAGGTATGTGAGCAAATCCTGTCAGATGTGGGCTTCCTTGTATGTGCCACACAGTGGGCACAATTTTCACTAACACGGCAGGTCTCCAAGAATATAACTCGTGGCCTATTTTCTTGCAACAGCATAACTACAACGCACATCCTTCAGGTCTGTTTCCACATCTTTATTTGGTTGTAAAATCATCCCAGGACTTGGTTGAAAGTTTTGAAATATGCCCGACATAGGTTCATATAGCCACAGAACAAATGTTAAACCGTGAGAGGCACACAGAAGCATGCTGAGCCAAGAGAATCACGGACTGTGGAGTTGAAAAGGAGTTCAGGTCTAATCTTCTCACTGTGTCAGTGAGGAAACTGAAGCCCAGAGATTTCTGGAGGCTCGCTCAGCATCTCACAGGCAGTGGCCCATTTGGAACCAGGACTTTGTGACTCTGGTCCTGTTCCTTGATCACATCAGGGTGACTGTGCTTCAAAAGATGTTAGCATTGCAAAATGATTAATCTTGAAATGAACCATTTGGTAGTAACTTTTCTTAAGTGGAATTTGACTAGGTATTTACTGTGATAGCAATTTATACGGTTACAAAAATTCATAGATTCATCATAATTTGGAGGAACAGAAAGTTATCAGTTATGACATGTGACTTTGATCTTCTTTTGTATCACCATGTATGTACACAGAGTAATTCATTTTTTTTAAACAGGTCTGTCTTGCCCACTAGGCTGTGAGCTTTATAGCTACAGAGATCACTTCTTTCTTATTCCAATAGTGTCTAGTTCAATAATTATTGAATGAATACATGAAATTCAGAAACTAAGGAAGAAGCAGTGTTCTTGTCACGCGGGGCCTAGTGCAATTACGGCAGATTCTGAAATTACTGGGCAAAGGCTGGCTTTCTTGTTTAGTGAACATACCTCACCATGGTTGTTTAGGAATCCTAATAGCTGACACACATTGAGGGCTTATGTGCCAAGCACCATTCTAAACGCTTTATGCACATCTACTCATTTTATCCTCACAACTCTATGAAATACTAGCCAAAGAGCTCTAAATTCTAAATTACAAAACTGAGGCACGAAGTGAAGAAATTTGCCTTGGTTTTACAACCTAAGCAATCTGAAGCCAGATCATGAGCTTTTAACCCTGGGGCGATGCTGCATTAAGCCAGGGACTGACACAGACAACTTAGCCCTCTCTTTTTTACCTATATGCCTATTTATGCATTTGAAAATTGAAATACAACCACCATGATGAACTCCCTGAAATGTCCCCAAATGGGACCCCGAGATTTACTCCTCTCTGTGTTTTCCTTCCCTTTTCTACTCCTATCTCTTCTTGTTGAATTCATCTATCACCTCTCGGCTGGAAGTGTCAGCTCTCTGAGAAATTTACCTGGCTTCCTCTGAAATCAGAATTAACCCGTTTTGAGGTGCCTTTTGTTTAAACTTCGTTTCTGGCACTGACCGCATCTCGCCTGGGGTGTGACTTGAGTGCGCCTAGCTTAAACTGAGAGCCCTGTGAGGGCAGGGACTGTGTGGGAATTCGTGGTATCTTTTTAGTGCTTGCCGTCGGCTTGCTGGGCACTTGGTAGCTGCTCAGTGTTTTTGAAAATGGCATTCATTTTTAAAGAGTTCCGAGTTGCTGTTTTTGGGGGGGGACTGCTCGGGGGGCTGAGCTGCCCTTGCCCTGTCCCCCACCCTCCCTGCCTACTCCTGCCCTGGCTGGCCTAAACTCTTGGCAGTGCTCTGCAGGCCGCGAGGGCCCCTGGTGCCCTGACACTGGCCTCGGCCCAGTTTCCCCGGCTTCTAAATGCGGCCCGGAGCTACCGGGGGAACTGGAAAAACACTGGCAGGCGGCCCCACCCCCAGGCCCTGGCGGGGCTGGGCGGCCGCGTTGCCGCGGCTAAGGCCTGCTGCTTGGGAGGCGCTGGGGCCTGGGGCGGGGGAAGCGGGGGAGGCGGCCGGGCGCGGGCGGCTGCCTGCCTGTCAGCGGGAGCCGGCGCGGGCTCGTGTGTCAGCGGCTCCCTCCTCCCTCTCTCCCCGCCGCCTCCCGCCTGCACGCCCGCCCGCCCGCCCGCCGGGCCTCCCGGCCTCCCGCCGCCGCCGCCGCCCGCTCCCCCCGCGGCCTGGCAGGCTGCCGGCTGCACTGGCGGGGGTTCGCGCCGTTCTCACGACCTCTCAGGTTGCCTGAGCTCATCTGGGAGCTATTCATTTCCTGCCAGAAAGCAGCCGGGGCTGCTAAGCAAACCACCTTGGCCGCAGGGCCGCCAGGGCTGGCCCGGCGTGGCCGCCCGGGCCTGCTCCCCGCCCGGGCTGCGCGCTCCGGCGGCCTCCCTGGAACCCCCGGGCCGCCTCGGCGGGCGCGCGGCGGGGGCAGCTCGGCCGCCCATCTGGTTGCACTTAGGAACCGGGAGGAAGCTAGCAGCGCGTTGTTACCGGCCAAGGGGTGTGGGAAAAGCTAATTGACTTTAATGACAGGTTTCCCGGGATGGTGGTGACGACGAGGGGGTCCAGTTAACCCCTGGGTCCCCACTCCAGAAACACGTGGGATGGAATGGGGAGTGAGGAGAGGGCACACCTCTGATTCGCGCTTATTCACCATTTAGTCCAGGCCCCCTTCTAGATCGAGGGGAGCCCCCCGCCCCCTTCCATTCCAGCGCCTTTCCCGCTCCGGAAGCTGCTGGGGACGGCGGGGGGCCGGGGCCCCGGGAGGTCTCCATTGACAAGCTACTGAGCGCCGCTCGGAGCCGCTCGGAGACCCTCGGCCAACATCCGGACGTGGAGCTCGGAGTTGTGCCTTATCTCCTGGAGCCATCGGCACTGCCCGGGGCGGGAGAGAGGGGCTGCGGAGTGTGCTCCGAGGCAGCATAATTAGGCCAGGCCGGAGGGATCCGGGTGGGGGGTGGAAGGCGGGTAAGATTGAAGTCATCTTAGAAGCTTCGCCTCTCCCCCCAACTAATTACTGCAGAAACAGTCTGGGTGCTGGAGGGCACAAGGTCTGAGAAATAAACCCACGCATTTTACAGACGTGGAATTGTCCCAGAGAAGGGAAATGACTCACGCAAAGCGACACCGTGAGTTTAGTGGTATAACTGTTACAAGAGCCTGAAAAATCCCCATGGGGTGGGGTGGGGGGCTAGGGTCTTCCCCCCTTTTCCCGTATTGCACAGAAACAAATGCCTCATCTAATATTCTAAAACCTCTACTACAGGGTAAAAAACTATTTTCAAACTACCAATTATTTTCAAATGAATAATTACTTCTTTTTGTTAAATTTATTATTCCCCCCAAGATATCTATGTACAATACTTTGATAGTAATAACTTTTTCAGTTGTTCCTCTTCAGCACAGGAAAAGACAGACTTGGTTTTAAGTTGGTGACAAGATTGTACTGGGTGTGTGTGAATTTTTAAGCACAAAGTACTTTTATAAAAATTGGACCGTGATGTCTCCATGATTGCTGCTGGGACAATTAAAGACATAGCGGGGCCAGAGGACAGGTTTACCAATGAAGTATATGAGCTTGTGCTGGGTATCATAATAGAGCAATTGTTATATTTGTGTTTAAAATAGAGGGAAATCATGGGAAAATATGATAAGGGTGTGTGTGCGCGTGTTTGTGTGTAACTTTTGGGAGGAGGGAGTGCTTGGCCCTTTCACATATACCAAATGAGGCAACTAGGAACCAAATTTTAAAATGTAGTCTTTAAACCTCTCCGCCTGTGCCTGAAACCTGGGTGGAAGGTATTGGAGTAGAAAACTGACTGCTGTCCGTCTGCTAGATCATCCTGTGATAGAGCCTCTTTGCACATCGGCCTGTGGGAAAGGCCAGAGCAAGGCGGGGGAGAAGTAAAGCTTTTGAAACAAGACAGAAAATCGTTGGCTTTATCTTTGTTAGGAAGGCTTCAAGGATTGATCTCTCCCGCCTCATCCTTCTCCTCCCAGAATCCGTTCTAAAGGAAAGGGGGGTGAAAGGAGGCCGGCGGGAGGGGCCCCAGCAGGGAGGAGGACTGGCCGGCGGTGCGGGAGGAGGGCGCGCCGGCCAGACCCACAGCGCGGCTGATGTGTCTGGTCTCGCAGGGCTCGTGGTTTTCATTTCCCCAACACCTGGATGCAGTCAAACACCTGGCCAAATCTGACAAAATCTGACAAGCCTTTGTGATGGGATTTGGAAGAAATTCCCTGCAGATCCTGGCACAGTTTAAAGCTGTCCGCTTTGAGTTAGGACTTGTTAAGGAGGGTTATGTGAGCTGAAACCCGAGACAAGTCTTTTGCTCCTATCTGGAGCCCACATCTTGCCTGGAAATGGGGCATGACCAAGCGAAGGGGTCGCTTGCTGTTTGTATTAAAAGGGGAAGATGGCCTGTGTGCCTGCCAGTGGGGCCCCCACATGCTTTCTCTATTAGAGCCAAGCATAGAAACTTATCAAAAACATATGTCTGGTGTTAATCATCTGGACTCCGACTCCACATGGGAGTCTAACTAGCTGTCCCTTGGCAGAAGGAATCTGTTGACCTTCTCAGCTTGCTTGAAGAGGGTGCAGAGAGGCATTTCAAGCTTTTGGATTCTGGTAGGACGGAATGTCTAGTTTTATCTAAGGATTGGCTAATTAAAGGAAGACTCCAACGCTTGAAGACTGGAGGCTGCAGCAGTTAAGAGTGTTTTTACTTTGAATGTTGGTGAGCTACCTGAGGAGTCGTGCTGTAGGACCCTCCCTTAAATGTGCCTTAGGAAATGGTACTGGATCCACTAACATCGTGAATTCAGCACTGTCCAGCTTTCCTCAGGAGCTAGTATGACACCCAGGACTGAATGACCTACTCAACTAAAATAATGTTCAAAATCTGTTAAGAGCTTGACCACAAGCTGATCACCGAAGCCAGATCAGATGGATTCTTGCAAATTAAATGGCATTTAGCTCATGGAGGGCTGGTGAAAGGTTTGGGGGAATTGAAAAAAAGTTCTTTGAATAACAAAAGAGCCAATTCCTGAATTATCAAATTACATGTAATTCAAATTATGCCGAGACTCTTTTTATTACATATTCTGAAAGAATCAGTTCTAAGACATAAAAGCTTTCACTTTTTTCTTTTATTATATTTTCTCAAATAAACTTCCCAAAAGGAAGATATTTTAAGAGCATTTTCAAACATCTTTGGCATCACATAAAAAAGAAATCTCGTGTAAAAAACGAAATGTCATCTGAACTTTTATAATACAAAGGCGCAATCCAATATGAACATATAAAATATATACAAATATAGTGCATGGTCAGTCACTTAATACAGCTCTCTACAAAAAAAGTAACTTTTTAGAAATTAAAAAAATCCAAAGTAACCACTTAATCACAAAAGTCCTCTCTCCCAGCATCCAAGTTGCTGTTAAGTGTCCCAAGGGAAGAGAGACAGGTCGGGGAGTTTAGGGGGAGGGGTGTCCTGAGCCCCTCAGTTCCGCCACGGCCTCCACATGGAGTCTGCAGTGAGCGAGGGGCCGCTGGAAGGCGACACTGCATTGGGGCCCACAGAAGTCCCGCTGTTGCTGGTGTAGACTGGTAGGACAGGGCCGCTGTGAGCGAATGCCCCGTTGGGAATGAGAAAGGCAAACTGGCCGTCTGGAGCCGGCACTACCTGGAAGCCGCCGAACACCTTAGCCGCCTCTCCCGCCGGGCTGCCCAGCTTGCAGGGCGCGCCGCCGGGAGGGGGCGCCGCGCCCCCGGGGATGGGCACGAGCGGAGGCGGCGGCGCGAACGGCGCGTGCTGCGGGCCGCCAGGCCCGGGCGGGGGCGGCGGCGGCGCCTGCAAGGCTGGGTGCGGCTGCCCCGGGTAGGTCATGGCGTTGATCTGGGTCATGCAGTTGGCCAGGTGGCCGAGCAGCCGGGTGCGCACCTCGGTGTTAACGCCCTCGCACGTGGACAGGAAGCGGGTCACCTCGTTCATGCACTCGCTGAAGCCTGCGCGGTACTTCCCCAGCACGCTCGGGTCTGTGCTTAGCGCGGCTGCACGCGAGAGGAGAAAGGGTCACCGAGAGGCCCTGGCCCCCAGGCCACAGCCTCCGCCCTGGGAGGTCCCCGCGGCTCGCCTCCCTGACCACTTGGGCCACAGAAATGCCTCCGGGGGTGGGTTTATAAAAACCATACACCTCTCCACACTAGCTTTGCGACCTAAGCCAAGGCGCTCCCTCTCTTTCCATTCCCTGTCGCTTCATTTAACACCGATCTTGGCCCTAGATCTGCCCCCCACCCCTCCGCGCGCGCGATGTGACCTTGGGTAGTGCCCTCCCCCCTTTCCCCGCCATCCGAGCCTCATGTCCCCTCCTGTGATGGGGGAGGGGGGAGTGCTAAACCAGATGACCTCCAGACTCCACGCAGCTCAAAACCGCCACAGTTCTAAGTCCTCTCGCCCCCACCCTCTTTCCTTAGTGCCAAGCCGCCCGCCGCCCTCGCTGCTACAACCTCTTTCCCTCCCTTTCCGGAACAGTAACAACTTGGAGTTGTGGCTATAAATAAGCCCCAGACCGTGGGAACTCAAGAGTGAGCCAAGGCAGTAAAATGTAGCTGAATGCCTCTCACAACCACGGGCGGAAGTCTGGAAGAAATCACCGCGGGGCGAGTGGGACGCCCGCAGAGGGGGCCGCGGCAAGCCGCACTCACCCGTCATCTGCGCCCGCTGCAGGTTCCGGAGGTGCTTCACTGTCATTTCCAGAATGTCTGCCTTCTCCAATTTAGAATGCCGTGAACTCTGCAGAGGAGAGACAAGGAAGGAAAGTGAGAACCCCTCCAACAGCCTTGAAGTGCTGAGGGGCGGGGGAATCACCCCCGCCGGCCGCGACCCCGACTTCCCCAGATCACAACGAAAGGGTGGTGCAGCCCTCCCACCCTCCTCAGAGAACGCCGTTCTGGCGGGGAAGATCCTACGGCGTAGGGTTTCATTCTTGGTAATAAATAGCATTTAATAATTAAAAAAACAAACCATTATCCACTTACATCTTTCTTAAGGGCATCCAAAATCAGTGTTTTCAGCTGGCTTAGACTTTCATTTATTCTTGCTCTTCGTCTTTTCTCCATGATTGGCTTTGATGACTGGAAAGAAATAAAAAGAGCCCTGAGTTCCCATGGGATTTGCCATTTCACCCCGGGGGGGCTAAGGGATAAAAGAGTCCCCAATCCCGGCTTAATTTCTTGGGGCTGGAGATACAGGTATTGCCCTTACCTTTCTGTGCTCAGATGCTGTCTTTGGTTTATCCGGTGTCGTGTTGACACTGGCTGGGGTAGCAGCCACCGGGGACGAGGAATTTTTCTCCATTATATCAGCCGGCATTTTCTGTTTTTGTATTTTTTTTTTCCTTTTTTTTTTTTTCTTAATCCCTAGAGAATTATCTTATTTTTGGAGTCCTTCACACAAAAAATTTTTGTTTATGTCCCTTTTACTCGAGACTTTCACCAAACTACTGAGCAAATGCTGGGGGTTTACTACAATATCTTGTAGCTACTTGGAGATCGGTAGCGCTATTCCAGGACCAAGGAGAGAGGTAGATTGGGGATTCCGCTGTTATCAGCACCAGCTCCGGATCCTGTGTGATCCCCAGGCCTTGGCGGCCTCTATATATATCTGGGACTGCACGCGAACGGCTCGTGTGAAACTTCCCAAACTTTCTTTCCCACAGTAACTTTCAGCCAATAGGAGGAGGAGACACGCGGCACCGCTCGTGGACCGCGCCCCCCCATTGGCCGCCAGGCACAAGGCCTGGCGGCCAATGGCGCGCGCCTGAGCCCGGGGCACCGGAGGCTACAACGTCAATCAAAAGGATTTTAACCCTTTGCTATCCTCCCTGCTGGGCTTTGCTTTGGGGAGGATTTTTTTTTCCGCCTTGGTTTTACTTGTCTAGTTTATTTCATTTGGAGCTAGAGTCTTTTCTCTTCTTTTCATATGTGTAATAGAACTGCATTGACGCTACCAAGAGGTTAATTTGAAAAATATTTTAAAAAGTGTTTAGAAGGACGGGGATAAAATTATACTTGGAGTAGTTAAAAGAAAACGGAGAACCGTGTACAAGGGTGTGTTACCGAAACATCCAAATTTCCTGTTCAGTGTGTGAAAGTCGATCATGCAAAAAAAAAAAAAGGAGGGGTGTAGACAAAAAATTCCTTTTTGCATATAGAAAAAGAAAAAAGTTGCCCTCCACCTAACATTTACAGGTTGCAAGGTGGATTTTTACCCCTGCTCCTCATTTCTCTTCAAGAGTTGGGGCCTTGGACCCCGCGCTCCCCCAGGAAATAATCAGAATAATTTCCCACTGAGCAGAAAGGAAATGGAATTTCAAATGAAAGATGAACAAGGGGGGCTTTTATAGCAAGTCCTCGGGAGCGCGCGCGCGTCCTCGCCACCCTTTTTCTTTCCACCAGCGGGCTCTCCGTTCTGCGGCACGTAGAGGTGGTGAGCCTGGAGGAAACCTCTCCCCTCCTTTGCGCCCTGCGGGCGACCGGCGCAGTCTCGGCATCCAGCGCGCATGGGCCCTTTAAGAGCTACACCAGCCGAGCTGCAGTTTGACATCAGCCGGCCGGCGAGGGCGCGCCAGGAGCCGGAGCACGTGCCAGGATGTTTTATTGCCGCCGCGGCTGCGGCCCGGCCGGGAGGATGTGTGTGTGCGTGCGTGTGTGAGTGTGTGCGCGCGCGCCCCGGGGGCAGGGAGGCGGGGAGCGGCGGCGGGCGGCGGAGCGCGGGGGCTGGTTCCTGGTCCCCGGGAGAAGCCAAGAAGGTAAATAGCAGCTGCTGTGCTCGAGCCTGGGAAAACCCCGCCCCCTGCGCCTGGCCGGGGCTCATTGGCGAGCGCTGCGTGTGGGGTGTGTGCGTGTGTGTGTGTGTGTCCGGGGCCCCCTCCTCCGGCCCCCGCCGGGCCAGGAATCCGGGGGGAGGGGGCTGGGAGCCGAGCCCCGGCGCTCACCATCTCCCCCCCCGGCCAAGGTCAGCCACTGCGGGCGGGGAGTGAGGAATTATCCTACACCCCCACTCCACCCCTGATTTCAGGCTTGGGGTTTTAACTCGGCCGAAAGCCTCACCAGCAACAGCCCGGGGGAGGGGTGGGGACCTTCCAGATTGCTCCTTGCCCTGGCCAGCCCTCCCTCCCTCCTCCCGCGGGGCCCCCGGCGCCCGCCGCGGTCACGAGATGCCTGACCGCACTTAGGAAGCGGCAGGGTCAGCCTCCTGCCTCCGCTTGGCGGCTGCGGTTAAGGCGGCTTCGCGCCGCCCGCCCCTTCCTGGGGTCCAGGGCCGCCGGGCAGCTCCCCCTTACTGCGCCCGGGAGGCCGCCGGCGGGCGGCCGGGAGGAGGCGGGCGGCGCGGGCGGCTGCGTGCTGCCGGCTGGCCGGGCCGCGCGCCGGGAGGAGCCGCCGCCGCCGGGTGCCACGTGGCGGGCGCCGGGCCGGGAGCGCCAGGGCTCTGGCGGCGGCCTCCCTGGGGGATTTGCCGCGCAGGGCGGGCGACGCGGAATGCCCCGGCCGGATGGCCGCCGCCGCTGCCCCTCCCTCCCGTCAGCCTGCCCGGGTCTCCCGCCCCCGCGCCCCCACCCCAGCCACTCCTCTCCCTGCCCCGGAGCTCAGCGAGCTGCAGGGCGGCTCGGGGCAGTCCGGGAGCCTTAGCGTCTTGCTTGAGGTCACCCCCGGCCCGCCTCGCCCTTCCCCGGGCTTGGAGGCCGCCAGAGGCCTGGCACACATTTCTCAGACACTTCATTCCTTCCTTCCTACGAGTTCCCCACTGAGATAATGTTGTAAATGATTTCCCCAGATCTCGTCCCAGATGAGATTCACTGGTTCCTGACTTTGGGTGACCTTGTGCAAGCCCCTCTTTCTTTCACTATTTCTGCTCTGTGCCAGACACTTATAATCCCAGGGTTACTGAGATACAGTGGCAGCCCGCAAGGAGTTTCCAGTCAACTGGAGGTAGACAGACCTTGATTTTCTGATTAATGACAGGGCGTTCCTCCGTTATCCCTTTTTCTTAGGGCTAGACCAGGCGTCTCCAAACTTTTCAGCCCGCGGGCCGCATTAACTATCGAACAGCAATTTGGGGGTCGACTACACACTACACACTCGAGGTCCAAATAAAAAAGAATCAAAACAGATGTTGTTTTAAATTATTTATTTAATATTATTTTATTCAGATAAAAATGTCTCCATGGGCCGGATGAGAGGGCGGCCCGCGTGGGCCATAGTTTGGAGACCCCTGGGCTAGACGATGGTCTGAGAGATGGAGAGAAACTAAAATAAACACTGAAGCACACTTGTATGGGCAACAATATTGGTCTATTTGGGGGATACAAGGATGAATAAAACACTAATAGTTATTGCCTTCAGGAAGCCCACCGCCTAGAGATACTGTACTCGCTAGTGCAGCTGTTGTCTGTTGCCCAGTATATTGGTAGGTCCTAGGTTCAATACAGTTATGTGTCCAGACAAGTAAAATGCTGAGGAGGTTTAGGATAATTAAATTACTCATAAGTTGGGGTATCCTGAAAAATTTCTTGGGGCATTGGAAATGTGGTGAGTCATGAGGCTGGGGAGGATGGAAGTGCCCATGGTTAAAGGCCAAGACTCAGGAACTTGAGATCCTTGTACAGGGAACATGATCTGGAGCCCAGAGTTGTGTGACTGGCAGGAGTATAAGAAGGGACGGGAGGAGGAGGCTTGAGGCCCTGTCACAAGACGCTTAGACATTTTGCTAAAGGAGTTTGGACTTATCTTTAGACAATGGGGGGCTATGAAATGCTCTTGAGCAGACAAGGGACATTAGGGTTTTCCAAAAGAAAGATGGCTCGGGCAAGAGTGTGGAGAGTGGGTTGAAGGGTTTGGTGGCAGAGAGCCCAGTTAGGAGGTTCACGCCAGTAAAGGCGGTTCCTAAGTGACAAATGTTAAGCTGATAATCACCCAGAAGCACCTGCCCAGAACCAGCTTACCTGGGCATTGACTGCACATTGTCTAGTGATCCAAATTCAGCAGAAAACTGCCAATCTATTAATGCAGTGTTACCCCCACCCCCTGACCTGGAGTCTTAACTAAGGAATCGTCGTGACTGACCATATTTACCTTCCAAGCCTCATTTCCACCTTCTAGGACAGCCTTCAAGTCTATAGCCAAAACTTTACCTCATTGCAGGCTTGGCTTTACTCACTCTTCCCCTTCTGGCTATTCTCTGGGATGTGTGTGTGTGTGTGTGTGCGTGCGCACGCGCTTGCGCTTGCATGTGTGTTCTTAACACACTGCACAATGGGCTGTGCCCTATCATGTTCTGAAGAAATGATGAACAATGTCTTCTTTGTTGACCTGCAACCTGGGCCAGTGGGGTAGGACTTTTCTTTCTTATTTTAAACAGATGGAAATGTGGTGATGACAGAAAATTGTCTGTTGCTTTTGAAAAAAAAAAAATGTGTTGGAGTTTTCCTGTGTGTTTGAAATTCTCTTGGTGAAAGGTGATGTGCCTAGGAAGTCACCCTCCTTTTTGCCATGCAAACTTTGCAAGCTTCTTAACATGCTTCTGCTCAGCATCGGACTTTTAAAAACTGTCTAAATCAGGGGTGGCAAACCTTTTGGCGATTGAGTGCCAAAGTTTATGAAATAAGAGTATACTCGCTCGACTCGCGTGCCAACCCATCGAGTGAGATAGAGGTATCGATTATTTTTATGTCTATAAGAGCATAAACAATAGTTTTTTAAATGGTATTCACAGCTCCGCATGCCACTTTGGGCACGCGTGCCATAGGTTCGCCACCCCCAGGCCTAAATACTCTGACCCAGATTCTTCCAAGGAACTAAACACTTCCCAGGGAAGCCTGTTAACCCTTTTCAGGTTCCTCCCCAAATCCAAGAGAGCCAGTGACTTCCTCCAGTAAGCTCTGCTATGACATTTGGGCCCTAGTTAACTAGCTGGGTGTGCCACTCACTGTCCCTTCTAGCCTGAGTCTTTTTTTGTCTGATTCTGTCATCTCAGGATTTGGCACCCTGAAGGTTCATGGAGAATGTTGATTCTATTCAACTTACCGTAGGTCTTCTTGCAGTGCCTATAGCAGCCTCCTCGGTCAGTTAATCAGCAACTGGTTTATGGTCATTTTAGGAGTGCTTAGACTGGTAGAACGAGCAAATAAGTCACACACACATATTTAGGTAGACAAAGGGATTGGTCAAGTAACCTAAAATTTGCCATGAAATTTGCATGTGGCCAAATAAGAAAAACAAAGATAAAACCAACTCAGAACGTCTCCAGCCCTTCACCCTACCCATTTAAAAAGAAAGTTTCTTTGCAACGTGCTCACAACTATTTTTCAGTATCCTTATCCTGAGCGGTGAAAATAGCACCAAGTTGACAGTCTCCCCACCCCTTCTCCAAATAGGGAACTAAGCTCCTAAACTCAAAAAAAGACTTTTGGATTTGGAAGGCTTCTCTTAGGTAGAAACAGCCTTTATTTTTCAGTCCTCCTCCTCGCTCCTCTCAGAGCAAAGAGAAAATTGAACCCTGTTCATCAGCGGTCACTGCTTTGATCCCATTGTGAGACCAGAAAGACACAAGGCATCTTTGCCACTGTATCATGCCCAGTGAGCACAACAGGGGCTGCAGGGTTTTCTCCTGCCTTCTGTCTCAAGAAGGGTGATTTTCTCTGTCTTATTGCTTCACCTGTTTGCTTTATAAACAAATAATGCATTTCTAGTGAGACTTCCCTTTGTCCTGAGGTATCAGAATGGTTTGTGGGTTTAGTTTAAAGCTACAGAAAGGAGAGAGAGTGAGAGAGAAAGAAAAAAAGGTATTTTGCCTGAGGACTTGAAGCTTCCCCCCTCCCCGCCCCCCTTTTCCTCCGCTTGACTGACTTTCTCACACTCAGATTCCCTGCAGCCTGCCAGAGACGTGGTAGCTGCCCTGCCAAGAGCTGTCCTGGAGGGCTATTGAAAGAGCCTTGAGGAAGTACACACGGGGCGGGTTCTCTCCTCCCCTTTCTACCTGCTCCGCACCTGTACCGGAGCAGTCCCACACATATCACCTGATCGCAGCTCTTTCAGAGACCGTGAGAAAAATAAAGTCCAGGATAGAAGAGATGTTTGTCGTCTCTCCAGGGCTGCAGCCGGCTCCCTGCAGTCTGAGTGCCCAGAAACAACACATTCCAGGCCCGTAGTGCGCGTGTTTGCTGGCGCGCAGGCCGGGTGGGGGCACAGGGGAAGGGGAGGGCAACAAAGATCCCCTTCATAATGACTGCCTCCGTGTCCCCGCTTTCTGGCATCTGCCTCACTGGTAGTTTAATGACCCTTTACTCGAATCATTATTATGGTTCTTCTAGATCAGGGTCCCTATATGCTTGTCATCACAGAATTCATAACCGGGACTTTGTACTTTAAAGGTTCATGGATAAATCCCTGGCGAGCCTGTGAAAGCCCATGACATGGGGTTCAAAATGGTCTCTCTACATGTGTGTTTAGCAGGAGCTTCATGATTACTTTTGAAATCATGAACGAATGCATTATTCTTTTTCTGCGGGGAGGAGAATACATCCCCCCCCCCCCCGCCCCAGCAGAATGTCAGTGCATTTTATGACCCCAGAAGATGGAGGAAAGTGATCCAAGCAATCTCCACTTACAAGTCTGTAGTCTCAGCCTCAGAGAGGGCAAGGGATCGAGCCAAAGGCCCACAGTAACATGTGGCCAGTGTGGGGGCTAGAAGGCAGCTGGGAACTCTTTCTACCATACCACAGTGTTTGTGGTGCTGCGGCCATTTAGGTTGGGGTTTATAGAACTGTGATCACCACCAAAGCTTGGATATAAAATAAACACGTTGAAAAAGACACCTTGAATTTCCAGAGTTTTTCTTCCCCTTCGTTCTTCGGCACTGGAGCTGTTCTGTCCCTAGTTTTTGGATGGAGAAAGGGGTAGGCAAGAAAGCCAAGTGTCTATAGAGAAAAGAGGATTCCAAAGTGCTCGGAGCAAGAGTCCTTGTTGCCATGCAGAGGCTTTATAAACAACTGCAACTCTGCATTCCACCTTTGATAAAAATAAGTCACTACTTCTGCACAAAACTGCCTAGTTGGTTCCTGGCCAAGCTGGGACCTCAAACTGCAAACCGGGGGTGGAGGCGGAAGACAGAAGCTTTCAACATTGGCTAACAGCAGCCTGTGGTGCTTTCTGCCACCCCCACCTCCTCTTGGAAAACTTGACTAGAGCCAGTGAGACCACGGGAATGTTCACTTTCTAATGGGCTTTGAAAGAGGAAGGCTGCCAAGAAAGCCTTTCCCAACAGGGAGGGGGTAGGGCGCCCTGGAATGGCTGAACTCCCACAATTGGCCTGGCCACAGCAGCATGGTGGGGAGGCTCTGAATGTGCTCTTGGCTACCCTTTTACCCTCAGCAGTACTGCAGTGAAGCAGTCCTGCAAGCTAGGGCTGTCGAAGGGCATTCCCCAGGGACCTAACGTGCACCCTTGTGTGTGCAAGGCTCCAAACTACATCGGGGCTGGTGCCTGTGGGGACTTCTGGAAGGGTCAGGAAAGTGGGAGCAAAGCCTAGCCCTTTTATCAGCCCAGAACATGCACTTGTTTGGTTTGCTGATAGCTGCTCAAATGGTGATATCAGATCAAATTTCTCAAAAACAGAAACAAAACTCAGCCAGGGAAACCAGTTAGGTAAAACTTAGGGCCTGAAAGTGATAGGGGATTAATATATACAACATATTTTTAATGGAAATTACCACTCTTATTATCCTTGCATCTCTCAGTTTATAGGGAAGGGGTGGGGGGAGGCAGGGGAAGCGACCTAAAAGGTGGCTGAATCAGTCCATTCATTGAATGCCTGGGAAAATGGAGCCCAGGAAGAAGTGACTTGCCCAAGGTCAAACAGCCTCCCCAGAGAGGGTATAGTAAAGCCAGAATAGGTGCAGGCTTCCTGTATATGAGAACATTTTGAAATATCTACAGCAACTGTGCATGACTACCATTACCACCAAAGATGGATTTTTCAGGTGCGAACCTGAGCTACATGCTGCTGAGTGATTTTGGTGGTATGATAGAACATGCCCAGCCACCGAGCATGGTTGAGTTCCAGGCTAGCTGCCCGGTGATTCTCTTGTGGATTTGCACATCACCTTTTAACCTCTGGAAAAGAAGGGATCTTGATTTCTGAGTTCCAGGAGATGGGAGGCCACTTGCAGGGGCCACAGAGGACAGTCAGCCTGTTCTGAGTCAACCAAACCAGGCCAAGCCACATGCCATCCCTTCTTTCTCGTAAATGTTTCCCTTATTTGTGCTCTAAAAGGAAGGTTGGGGAAGACAGTATTTCCAGCCCCTGAATCTGTGCTCCATCAGTGCTGGGCTTTTGTTAGACCAGGGAAGGCCTGATGCTAGTCATAGTGGAGGCACTGGGCCATGAACACATTGTGTTGGCTGATTTCACATTTAGCAGAGGGAAGGGTGAGAAAAATAAGAGATTTTCCAAGTGGTGGTAAATGGTATTTGCATATGAAATATATATATATATTTTTTTTCCTTTTCGATATCAGGCTTAAAGAATGAGAGAAGATGACACAGGCAGCTCTTACAACTGCAGCTTAAGATGCTAGTGCGTTCTAGCATGGCGAGGACCTTCTGCTCTTTTCCACAGAGTTCCTCTGCCTTCTAGTACTGGACAGTCAACAGGGCACTTTCGAGCCCATTATAGCATTTTGTCCTTATATATAGCCTTATGATCTAGACTAGAGGGACTTTGATGGGAGACCCATGCGGGGAGAGAGGGGATTCAAGTGGTCAATGCAAGAGACATTTGGCTGGGCCCTGGACTACTAGGGCCACAAGGTATAGGACATGAGTTTTCTGGAAAATAGTACCGTACTTCTAAGGAGACAAGGCAGGGCAGGTAGTTGAGAGGCCAGGAGAGAACCAACTGTTCTTTCTCAGCCACAGGCAACAATAAGACATCCAGAAATTGGAGAAGAGGCAACAATTTGGTATAGAATATTAGTAATCTGGAGGACACATCCTTAGAGCAAAGAGGAAGGGTCCTTTCTCATGGCAGGAAGCCTGGGGAAAGGAAGAAGTGAGGGGAAGGAACCTCACTTAATGGAAAGACGATTAAGCAGGTTCTGGAAAAGACATGGAAAGGTGCTAGCTGTAGTCTCTCCTGGGCCGAAGCTAGAGCTGCTTGTGTAGTTTAGTTTCCAGTGCCTTCGGAGAGGTCTCCTGCCAAGATCTCAAGAAAGGGGAGAACAGGTCTGTGACGGGGCCCTGGTGGAACCTGCATCCCTTTCCCTCACCAGTGAGTTTTGCTTTATGCTGTCTGCATTGCTGTAGCATCACATAAAAATCTCACAGACTGGCAAAGGCTGGGGAATTGCGGGGGCTGAGACAGTACATGCAGCAGAGAAAGGGAACTTTTCCTTTTGCAGGGTTAGACTTCCATAGCCAGCCTCGACTGCAATCTGAGAGGAGCCAGGGAGGGGAGCCCTGATGTGACAGGTTGGTGTACCCACAGAGGGCTCCTGATAAAGTCCCAGTGGTGCGTGTGTCACATGCACGTGTCTAGCTGTGGCCCTTATCTCATTAGTCTCCCACAGTTACAGAGAGACCGAGTAATCACGTTCAAGTATTTCATCTCTACACTCTCCTCACCTGCCATCAAAGTCTGGCACCTGGGACAAATCTAGACAGGGTGTCATCTGGACAGAAGGGAGGAGTCTCAGCTTATTTTCTTTGTATCCAGTGAACCTGTGTTGAGGGGAGTCAGACAATATAGTCAGGGGTTGGAACCATCCGATTTCCATTTTCCTGGACTTGAATTATTAATAACTTCTAAATGTTTGAAAAATAAATGCATAAATGAACTTTGATTTAAAGAAGTATATTTTATTAGTCATTTAATGGGACCTTCAGAAGGTTAGCATATTTTTCTAAGTTTTCTTTGGTTGCTGAATCAGAGGGATGGGTTTACTTTGACCATTCCTGGTAACCACCTCTGGGCAGCCAGGATACCCCTGCAGACAGCTCTACTCTGTTGCAATCAGTGAATTTAGAAGAGTCTGTGGCTGTCCGAGTTTTCCCAGGCCTATCTTTATTGATGGTTATTAAAGACACACCACTACATGGCAATATGAAAGTACAAAGCAATTCCCAGGGTAAGGTTCGTGGGAAGGAGTGAGATACTGAGCTCCCAAACAATTCCACTGTAATCGCAGTCTGCCATATCTGCGTGTAGTTAATAAGTAAGGGTTAAGCAGGCAGGTTCCACCATTGGGCAGCAGATGGAAAGGGAAGAAAGGCCAGTGGGGAAATCACTGGTCCTCCTGGAAAACTGGAAAGGAAACTAAGAAGGGGACACCTGGGGGGGCTGGGGGGCATTCAGGGGGGTAGTGCGGGGGCCCCCGGATGCTCCTGAGAACCATCACTTACCTCTCCTCCCTCTCTCTTCATTCCTGCCCTTCACAGAAGACTCTGCATGACCAAGAAGTACATAATAATTCTGCCCAGGCACCCTGGGTTAAATCAGCGTAAATACAGCACAGAAAAACACCTGGTTTAATAAGGCGCCCCCACACACCCATTGTTTTACAATGCTGAGTGATATTGATAAAGCGGGCTGTAAAGTCAAGGTGAAATGACCTCTTCTATTTAAAGAGCACCTTCCTCTGCGAACCTCGAGTGTTTTACAGCTGAGATTTGACTGACCTGGCGATTATTTCTTATAAGAATGTTGGACCCATATCTATATATATGTTCAGGAAAAACTGAACATAGATAGCAAGTTGGCTAAAAAAGCAACATGGCTAAAAAAGCAAAGACTCTGGAATCGGACTGCCTGGGTTTATGTGCCAGCTCGTTTGCTTTCTAACTACGTGACATAGCTATTTTGTACCTCCATTTACTTACCTGTTAAATGAGGTGCTATTTATAATACTTACCTCACAGGATTATTATGAGGTCAAATATATGTGCTTAGAACAGTGTCTGTCATGTTGTAAATACAATATAAATTCAAATCTGCTTTTATCATTGCTAATACCAGTAGGTATTTATGACATGAAAGCCAGGCACCCTCATTCACCTAAAAAAGTCATAAGATGTTGATATTCTCAAAGAAAAGATGGACAACCACTGTGGTAAATTGAACCATATTTAACAAATGAATATTTAACAAAGCAGGAACTTCAGCCAGTCTTTTATGAATCTCAGGCCATGGGAGCAGGAGAACCCCCCAGCCTCCCACACACCCCCGAAACGATCTGGCATTGTCTTCTTTTCCAGGAAGGGCAGTTTCTACCATCCAAGCACTATCATAGTGGCTTTGTCTGAGGGCAGACGCAGAACTTGATGTGGCCCTGCCTTGATGATTGAAATAAGCCTCAGGCCCACAGAAAGGAGAGTTCTTGATGCAGGCAGGAGTGTCAGCAGGGGCCTGGCACACAAGGCTGTGTGGGCAACTCCTCCCCTCCTACTGGAAGGGCTGTGCATGGACACTTAATCCCAAAGAGTAATCATGGGCAGGCCCCAGGAGTCTCGGTCACACTTGTATTAATATTGGATTGATGGGCAAGATGAATGTCTGAGCTTTTCCCGTCTAGCAGGTTTGTGTAGAAGACCATATGATCTACAATCCAAACGGGGGCACTTTTGAGAGTGGAAGGTGGTAGAGCTATGAACAATTATGTCAGGATAACTGTGGTACAGTGGGGTACGTGGCCATCTTCTGGGGACCTGTGACAGCATGTGCTAGATGGTTCATCTGCCTGTTCAGCTTTCTTTTCATCAGCGATGCTTCCTAAGAAGAAATGTTACTTTTACATCACTCATGTTTTAGCATTTGATCTACCTTCTGTAGAGGCTGAGCCCCATTTTTTAATCCGAGAACCCTACTGAATGTATGTAGGAGAAGGGAGGGTCCAAGGAAGGCCCCATGGTGTTTGGATGCTCGAGGTGTGTTTGACACGACTTGGTTTCTTCTTCGACAGAGCGTGTGTGCTCCGAGTCTCTCACTCCCCCCTGCCAGTTTACGCCCAGGCAGGGGCTGCAGCATAGTCATGCCACCAGGGCCTCTGGCACCCACCCGACCAGAGCTGAGCACATCTGTGGGAAAAGTGAGTGCAAAGATTGACATCCAGGCCATTGTTTCATGGCTGAAGGAAGACCCCTGCAAAGGAAGGAGCATTTCCCCATGTGAAACATTTGCCCTTTTGGCCTTGAATTTGACGTAAACTTTATTAGTAAAGTAAAACAAACACCCAACCAACCACACCAAAAACACTTTTTTTCTGAGTAGGTCGAAGTCAAAGATTGCTCTTTGTTAATTTCCTTAAAAAAAAAAAAAGACAAGAAAGAAAAGAAAAATGGCTCCCTTGCCTGAGTGTTCTTATATGTACCTATTTAATGATTAATAATACCTCGTGGGCTATTGTTTGATGTGGCCTCTGCTGGTTTGAACAGGAGAATACTGATTCACTCTGAAGGCATTTATGAATCACAAGTGTTTACCTTGAGACAATAAATGAAAGAGAGAGGTTAAAAAAAAAAGAAACACCCAAATATGCCGAATTTTTTGAGTAAAAACTGAAGATAACATGGGATCTCAGTCTTTGATACCCTGTGTGGTGCCTGCCGCTCTCTCTCACAGAATGAAGGTTGTGTAGAATGACCAAGCAGTACTGGGGCTTTTGAGTCTCATAGATTTGTTTCCTTTCACTTGCTAAGAGGTTTGAGGTAACAGTCCCCTCCATTTTCATGTCACGGGCATTCATTTTTGCCGGTCTGGCCACTGCATGTCAGTCGTTTGCGAGGGAGTCTTTTGACAAGGCTTCAGGGGCACCTTTCCCTGGAGTCTTCCTCTTCTGTTTTCACCAACAGAAGGGGAGGCTTTGGCAGTAATTCAGAGCGGAAGATGGAGCCCTGCATTACAGAGGAGCTGCTGGGCTGAAGAGAATGGGTTCAAGTGATCAAGAGGCCTCTCCGGCTTTGGTGACTGACTGGAGAAGAAGGCAAAAGATGGCCCCTGGTTAGTCATCGCAACAACTGTGTAGACCCTTCTTCCGCACTCCCACTTTTAATAACTCCTAGACTTATTTTCCCTTCTTTCCGCCCCAAAGCCTAGAATTCAGTGAAGAAAGACGGCCACATTTGCCCCTGATGACCCGTTGTTTCTGTTTTATTTTGAGATAATTTTAGACTTACAGAAAAGTTGCAAAAAGAGTACAGAGAGCTTACTTACACCTTTTAACCAGGTTCCCCTATATTGCCATCTTACATTACCATGGAGCGATCGTCAAAGCTAAGAAAATAATCTTTTTTTTTTAATTGTTTTTGACAGAGAGAGAGAGAGAGAAAGAGAGAGAGAGAGATACAGAGACAGAGAGAGAACTGAACTGGGGGAGCTCCCCAGTTGAGCATATGGGTCCGCACGGGCCGGGGCCGGGATTCGATCCTCAGTACCCAGCGCCGCAAAGTGAGCACTTAACCCACTGAGCCATCCCGGCTTCCCCGAAAATAATCTTGATAATACTATAAACTAGAGACTTAATTCAGATTTTACCATTCTTTTTTCTATTGCAGTGGTACCTTGGTACCTTGGTACTTATCATCAATTGGCTCCAGGAGGTGCAACAAGTACCCAAAACGATGAGTACCAAACAAATATTCTCTATAAGGAATAATGTAAATACATATAAGTTCCCAAACCAAAAACACATGAAATGACCACAAAAGCTAAGACCACAAGGGGATGTGCCACAGGGCAAGAGATGCCGTGTGACTAACGTGTGATCCCTGGTTTGCTCTGGAAAGGGTAGGGAGTCATGAGGCAGTTGACACCAGCAAGTTCTAGCTTGCGTGATATGTACCAAACAAATGAAAAGTACTGGGGCAACTTTTTCGCAGCAAGTACCAAATTTGACAAGTTTCAAAGCAGTCTAGTATGGAGGTATGACTGTCATGTATTTTTTTTCCTTCCTGTTCCAGGATCTCACCCAGCATTCCACAGTGTATTTGTATCTTTAGTCTCTTGCACTGTATGACAATTCTGCCATATTTCCTTGTCTTTCACGACATTTTTTTTTTTTTTTGAGATTCCAATTTTCCTTTTTTATTGTTTGTATATTAGGATAGACTGCTACAACAAACAACAAAATTTCAGTAATTGAAAACAATAAAAGTTGACTTCTCACAGTATAATCCAATGTGTGTGTGTTTCTGATTGTTTCTCCTCTGGTCGGCAACATGGGAATCCATACACCTTCCATGACATAGTCCCATCTTTTGCCATGTGCTGGGAGTCCTCCTTCAGGCAGTTGATACAGACAGAAAAGAGAGACTCATGCTAAGCAGGTTTATGGACTAGTCCTGGAAAGAGTGTTATTCCCACTACATTCCATTGGCCCACACCGAGCCTCATGGCCACATTTAACTGCAAGTGCGTCTGAAAAATGCCTAACCACGTGCCCAGCATATGTGTGTGTGTATGTTTCATGACATTGTTAAGAGTGCCACTCAATTGTTCCGTAGACTGTCCTCCACTGGGGTCTGGCTAGTGTTTTCCCATGGGGATATCCAGGAGCTGTGTTATTGTGAAGGACACCCAGAGGTGGCGTGTCCTTCCCAGAATGGCAGAGCAGGGCCGACATGATGCTGGTGTGTGTCACTGTTGTAGTTAACCACAGTCATGAGGGTGAGATGGTTTCTCCAGAATGGCCCACTATAACGCTATGACTTTTCTTTTTGTATTTCCTAAACTATTTTTGGTAGGCGGGGGGAGACAATACTTGATGTAAATATGCTATTTCTGCTTACCCTTCTGGCCACTAAATTTAGTACCTATCAAAGGATCTCATTTGTGGCAATGGCTGCTGTGGTAACCTAAGAGTGATTTTTTTATTTCCCTCGTTCATTTTACGTCGGCACTCTTCTTAAGGAGGAGTTGCATGATACTACCTTGTAATGAAGCAGAAATTTTAAAAATCCATACTCTTTTAGAACCTATATTTTAGATAGAGTTAGACAGCAAAATAAATAAGTGGATTAAATTGTGTTTGAAATAGTGACAAGGAGCACGGAGAGAAGTCAAGGGAGGAGAGATGGGAGTCTGGAGGTGCAGGTTTAAATTGCATGGTCAGGGAAGGCAGGGCCTTAGAGAGAAGACTTGAAACAGGCGGGAGCCAGCTCGTGAGTATCTGTCCGGAAGCCTTCTAAAGAGAGAGACAGCGAGTGCCAGGGTTCCAAGGCAGGGCCACCGTAGCCCAGGCTCTAGGGACGCCAGGAGGCCAGAGCGACTGGTGCCCACTGAGTGAAGTGGGAAGGGGAGTGAGGGAGTGACAAAGCCAAGCGCCAGGGCCAGATGGTGCAGGCAGGGGGACATTCTCATGACTTGGCTATTCATCTGAGGAAGGCAGGAGCCACTGCAAGGTTTTGAACAAAATGGGGTCACACAATGTGCTTCATATTATTAAAAGATCACTGTGGCTACTCCGTGGATGGGTGCAAAGAGACCATGCTTAGGAAACAATGACATTCATCCAGGTGAGAGTGAATGTGGCTTGGACTAGAATGGCAGCAAAGAGGTGACTGGATTTGGGATGTATTTTGAAAGAAGAACTAACCCTGCTAAGAAACGTCTCCCTGGTGGCCAACAGTTTCTTGAACCCCCAGGGCGTGGATCCTCCCTCCTCCACTCTGAAGTGGGGTGTCAGGAACAAGCTTGAGAAGCCCTGACTGGCCATGTTGGGTCTAAGCTCTGCAGCCCTCATTGCAGCCTTCTGTTACCTGGGTCTACCTTCCTTCTCTCTGCACGGTGCCACACACTTCTCCCTGCCCCGGGGCCAACCATGCCCAGATCACCCACTCCCCCCCACCATTGGCTCATAGTCTCCCACCCTCCTCTGTCAAACAGAACCCTTCCCATCCTTCAGGGCTCAGCTTTGCCACACCCAGCCCCACTCTAGAAACACCTTCCATCTTGGTGGGGGATTCTAGCTGGACTCTGCTTCACATGAGCAGCCCCTGGGACAGACATAGCCTCAAACACCACTGCTGCCTTAGGACGTACCCCTTACACATGACGACATGACAAATGGCACCAAAGGTTTCATCGACCTGGTAGTTGGTTTGCTGGTATATGGCATAGTATAGAATGAAAATATGTTTTCTCGTAACCATCCAAGGACATTTTGCATTATACTTTATATATTTGATTTCTTTTAGTATAAAAATAATGTTTCTGCCACTCCCTCTGCCTGGCCCTTTAAAATAAAATTGAAATTCCAGATTTCCTCTGTTGGGCCATTCTAGATCCCTGGGGGTCCTGTGTGTTCCAGTTTGAGAAGTCAGATGAGGGATACAGGGAGAGAAGCAGGCATCACCGAGGTTTCTGCTGATGAACTTTTGTACATCTGCTGCTTGATTTAACTTAAAAATGCATATGATTAAAAGTTTTAAGCAGTATAAAGGGGTAGATCCTGAAAAGTAACTCTTTCATTGGTGGCCCCACCCGCCGAGTCTTGTCCCAGAGGCGGTCACTCTTACCCATCCCTTAGATATCCATCTGTGTATGGTTAATGAACAGTCAAGGGCAGGGCTGGTGATGGACAGTGACTACCAATTGCAGGTAAACCAAGGTGCTGGGAACACCAGCCCCTGGCTCTGCACTTCCAGGGCTAAAGCAGGTCTTATGCAGCAGGGTGGGCTGCCACACAGCCTATCTGCCATTTTTATACTTTGGTTTTGGCTCAGACCACATAGGGGCAAATTTGCAAAGACACCAAACTCAGTGGAATTGGGCCTTTGGTGCTGCCTTCTTTGGCTCTAGGTCTGTGCCCTGACTGGGAGCTTCGTTGTTGAGATTTCCCAAGTTGGCTGTTGTCTCTCCCACAAAGTCAGCCAACTGAAGGGAAAAACACAGCCAAAAGACACATGGGGAAGAAAGGCCATGGGGAGGAGTGGAGGAAGCCAGTCCCTGAGCCGAGATTGCAGCAATGCAGCAGCTTACAGTGGGTTTTCAGGGGGAGCTTTAGCATTCCCCCACCCCCAACACTCCTCCTTGGACCTCAGACGCTCACCTGGAAGGCAGTACTGGCCCTCCACCTTTCCCGTGGGAATTCAGCACAACCAACAGAACCCCTGAACTCTGCAGGGCTGCCAGCGACTTTCAAGCCTTTCCCCTGCCGACTGCAGGGACATGATGCCGTTTTTATTGAGGCGAGATTAGATTTTTTTAAGTTTTCAAAGTGTGGTTCACATGATCTCTAGTACTTTCTCTATTGCTTGAAGACCACGGAGCTGCCAATTTCAATTTGCTTCAGCTTTTATCACTAGAAGAAGCTTAGAAGAAAAAAAAAGGGGGGAGAAAGACTGGATGAAAATATTCCACTTGCCCCTGGCAGTTAGTGTGGGGGTGGCTGGGGACACACGCATGGCCCACTCCCTTTTGTGTAACTGGTGTAGTAGGAAGACGTCAGGAGAGCGAAGCTGAGATTGGCTGTTGTACAACACACAATGTCCACTAGACCGAAGGGATCATATGTCATAGCCCGAGCAGGAACATGCAATGTGAAGCCATTCACTGTAGCCAGGCAAGTATTAGAGAGGAAGATGCTCAACTGGAAAAAAACGAAACAAAACAAAAATTCACAAAAGAAAAAAAACTCAACTCATAGAAAAGTTGTCCTTCCTCTTAATTCTAATTCTACTAATTCTCCTCTCTGGCAGTAAGTTCTCCCATTCATTCATTCATTCAACATATTTTTTGAGCACCTACTGGTGTGCGTGGTTTTGCTGGAAATAGAGGGGGAATAAGGCAACGTCTATGCCATTCATCATTTTTTAAGGAAAATTGAAGAATGCCTATTTTCATGGATCATGGTTTTTCAGGTGCCAGCTCAGCCCTGAAAATGGGTGGGGTGGTGGAAAGTCATGAGAAACGTGAGATCTAATCACATTGTTTTGGCATAAAAATCAGAGAATGCAGTCTGGAGGAGTAAAGGACATGCTGAGGAAATAAATGTCTTCCACTCCGTCAGGGTCTGAGAATAGAAACAATATTTAAATATCACCACCGCTGATGAGCACTTTCAGATCCCTAAGAGTCTGACCCTCATAGCAGCCTGTGGAGTGGGCTGGGACAGCCCTCACCACACTTCTACACTGAATCTCGCTCACGGTAGGTGCTCAGAGAGTGAGCATTGAACGAATGTTGAGTAAATTCCCAATTTACAGGGTGAGACAGGTTCAAGAGTAATCAAGAGATTGATCCTGAGTCAGCTGGTAGTGAGTGGCAGAGTCTGGACTTGAACTCAGAGGTCTTGAGTACAGACACAGGGTCCATCGTTACTCCTAGAGGCACCACTCTGGAGATTTCTCCAAAGTACTGGCAGGAGAGTGATGCTGGAGTCAATACCCTCGAAGACTGCCGTGAGTCTTTGGAGTGTAATTTCAATGGATGGAGCCCGAACTGACCACAACTGTGGACAGGATGCCTCATGAGGACTCCTGGCCTCCTTGGAAAGTTCTCCCAGGATTGAGTTGATTGGATTGAGAAACCTGGGCATGGATGGTTGTTCTTTGGGTCCCAAATTGAGCTGGAAATGTCTTTGTAGAAATCTAGGCGTCTTCATGATTCATTTCGTCCCTCTCAATTGTATGGGACAGAACAAGTTGGACTCAGAACAAACTTGTGAAGAGATGGCTCCCAGTCTGTGTCCCATGAGCCTTGATTTTTCTCCTCCACAGAGGGGCTGAGAGAGGTAAGCCCCAAGGAGTTTTGAAGGCTTCCTCAGGCTTATAGAACTAGGAAACCCTAATTGCAGCTGTAGCATCACTGGGCTGGAAGAGAACCAAAAAGTCATTTAGTCTCTTCCCCTGCCTCCAGCGAAAGAGAATTAGAGCACATCCCCAGGGGCTGGCGCTCTGTGTCCCTGCCAGGAAATGCAACGCCAGGGCAGGGAGCCTGGGGAAAAGGAGAGTCTGGATGAAAAGGGACACCAGAAGGCGGAAACTGAGTCTTCTTGTCTGCTTTTTTTTTTTTTAATATATATATATTTTTTATTTTTGACAGAGAGGGAGAGAGAGAGAGAGAGAGAGAGAGAGAGAGATACAGAGACAGAGAGAGAACTGAACTAGGGGAGCTCCCAGTTCAGCATATGGTTCCGCACGGGCCGGGGCCGGGATTCGATCCTCAGTCCCCGGCGCTGCAAAGTGAGCGCCTAACCCACTGAGCCATCCCGGCTTCCCCAAATATGTTAGCATTTGGGAAATATAAATTTTTACATTTGAAATAGTTCTGGGTCAAATGCCTACGGTAATTAGGTTTTCTCAGTTTCCTTTGGTTCTGCATGGGCCGGGGCCGGGATTCGATCCTTGGTCCCCGGCGCTGCAAAGTGAGTGCCTAACCCACTGAGCCATACAGCTTCCCTTTGTCTGCTTTACCCCAAGAACATGAGGTAGTGCAGAAAGACCTGGGCTGGACGTCAGGGAAGGATCCGAGTTCTGGTCCAGCCTCAGTTGTAGACTCGCAGTGTATGGCCCTGAAGATGGCATTCATTGTCTCCTCTCGGCCTTAATTTCCCCATCCATAGTCTAATGCTCTTTTAACCTGTACCCCAGGAGGGGGTTCCTCTCCAGGGATTGCCAGCCAAGCCTGAAGGTCAATACTTCTGATCATTAGGGGTGCTTGCAAACCCATTCATCCCTCTACCAGAACAATTTGACTTTTTGCCTGTTCACACATTGCATGTCCTACACTTTTGTTCAAAGACAGTGTCCCATTAGTTTTTGTGTGTAAGTTTGGAAACCACCAACTAAGATGCTCTCAGAAATTCTCTCCAGCTCCAAAATCTTACGACTCTTCCCTGTGTCTCCCAGGCTTTTGGACCTTTTCTCCTCTAACTTATAGAACTTTGCGCTTCAGTCACTTTTGTGCTTGTTTTACTCTCCCCAAGGGCTCCTTGAAGCCTGATTCTACAAATAATTATGAGTATGTGGAAGCTGTTTCAAAGGCTGCCTGATGCTCAAACTGCTCATCTGAAGTCGAGTGGGCTGAAGATGGATAAACAGAGAATTACAAAAGTACAGTGTCTTCTAATAGTCTTCACCAATAACCGGGAAGTTGTCTTATCTCTCTCACCTACAGCCAGTGTATGTAGCATACCTAGTAGGTACTTAATAAATATTTGCTGAAAGAATTGATGAATGAATGGCTTGCTTCTGCCTTTGGGAGGAATTACATGTATCCATAGCTAAGGGCCTGTCCCAGAACTGACTGGAACTGTATGGAAATGATGGGCTCTTTGTGTTCGTGGGCTTGTAGATGCATCACTCCAATCTGCCTTCATTGTCACTCTTTATGAGCTGGGCTGCTTACACAACTGCTGGGGTGTCACCTGTTAATGGGTTGAATTTTGTCTTCTAAAAAATATGTTGAGCCCTAACCTCTTGTATCTCAGAATTTGACCTCGGTTAGAACCAGGGCAGTTGCAGATGGGAATTGGTTAAGATGAGGCCATCCTGGAGTGGGATTGGTCCTTAATACAATATAACTGGACACTGAGACAGAGATACACAGGGAGAAGGTGACCATGTGACAATGGAGGCATATTGGAGTGATGCATCTACGGTGAGGAATGCAGACCACCACCAGAAACCAGAGGAAGCAGGACAGGACTCTCCCCTACAGTTTGCAAAGGGAACATGGTCCCGATGACCCCTTGATTTCAGACTTCTGGCCTCCAGGACTGGGCCACATACATTTCTGTTGTTTCAAACCACCTCCTTTGTGGTATGTTGTTATGGCACCCAGAGAAAAGAATACATTACCCCAGCCCCAGTATGATGCTGAAAAGGAAAATCTATAACCTATTTTATCTCTTAACCACTATGAAATGTCCACAGAAAAACGTATTTGGCTTGAATGTAATTTTTTCAAGCATTAACTATAGCCTCTCATCAAAATATTTTATTGTTTAAAGCTATAAAACCTTTGTATGTTGGGCATGTACTGGGTAGTAAAAGAAACTAAGATGCAAACAACCTCTTTCTCAACAAACAAAAACTCCCTCCCTCATCTTTTAAAAGTAAATTTGCTGAGAATTGGCTTTTTCATTGGACCCTTGGTTTGCACACTTGTTCAGTCTCGGGTGAGTTTCACCCCCCACCCCCCACTAAGAGCAGGGCGTGTCTGAGTGAAACGTGATGCAGCATCATTGTTCATCTCCCTGCAGAAATGATGCCACTGGCTTCTGAATATTGTCCTCATGTCTTGTTCCATCAGCCCCTCCTCCAGTTCCTGCTTCTCAGGTGCCCTTGATCAAGGAAGCAGACCCTCCCCCCACCCCCGCCCCACCCACCATCCCCCAGGAGATTCAGGAATTCACAGGACCCACCTCATGTCTGGTTATTGAATAACTGGCAGGGCATAGAATGTCAGGGTGAAGAAAACAGAAGGGTTGACCTGTTGGACCGAATGACCTCACTGCCTAAGCTGTGCCTAAGCTGTTCTCATGGTGTCAGATTGCACTGTCAGCGACTCTGTCATCACAAGCCCCACTTACATCATACTTTTCTAAACACATAGGCTGATCATTGTCACTGTGCTTACAACACAGGTGAATGACAGCAGCTTCAGGTTTTGATTAAGCCTGGGGCAGTCTTGCACATGGGGCGGGGATGGGTGCAAGGGTGGTGGGGAAGGGTCTTTTTATTTCCTGCCTTAAGAATGGAAGATGTGAGTGGAAAAGGAATGAGGAGCTTATGGTGTTTGAATTCAAACTTCCCCCTGAGCCTCCCATCCTGGGATTCCAGCCCAAGGCTTCTCAGTGGTAGATGAGGGAAAGAGCAGACCATCGCCCCCCCCCCCCCATCCTCCCCCAGATCTGACCTGGCTGACTAGGCTTTCCTACAGGAAAGAGAAGGTTCTGGTACCATGTCTCTGGCGTGGGCATCGCAGTAGCCACACTTGTGATGTCCTTGACCCACAGATCTTTGAGGAAGATGATATTCTCTGGGCTTCAGAGATGACCAGATGGCCCCTCTTAAGATGAGCGTGTGGAAGTGGTTTTCCCGGGTGCTAACTTCCCAGCTCGGGTCTGAGAGATTGCCACAAAGACAAAGAATAAAAAATGGTCTCCAACAGCAAGTCACTGTTCCCTCAAGTTAGAGTTGAAAGAATTAAAGGGAAACTGAAATGGAAGCAATCATTCTGTGGTGGTGTTCAATTCATTTGCCCACTCATTCATTCATTAATTCAACAGCTATTTTCTAGATGTCCACTGTAGGCCTTTGGGCTGGGGAAATAGAGACAATGTCACAGTTCAATGATAGGGGTATGACTGTGCCTAAGGAGTGATTTGTCCAAGGGGCTAAGAGACTCATGGAGAAAAAGAAAGCTCAACCAGTGGCCTGGGGAAATGGGGAGGAGAGCTGTATCCTGGGACTAAAATAGTAATTTTCAAAGCATATGCACTGGGCACTCCACATCAGAATTACCTGGGAGAGTTTGTTAAAATGCAGATTCCAGACTCCCACCTCCCACCTCCCACCTGTTGAACCAGAGTCTCTGGAATGGCTCCATGTTGGTCTGGTGTCTGCATGTTGATTCTGAGGTATCGTAGAGTCTCAGTTAACCAGCCCCCATGGGGATTGGTAGATGCCAGATAAATGTAAGTAGACTCTCCGTTAACCGGAACTCAAGCAACCAGTACTCTCAACCACTTGAGAATACTGATTGTTTGAGTTCTGGTTATTGGAGAGTCTACTGTATTAAATTGGAGTATGTCCTTACTTAGGGTGCTTTGGGCTTAGACATTAAAAAAAAAAAGTTTTGGGTTAGGGGAGGAGGGAGCAGGCATCAAATATATGGTGATGGAAGGAGAACTGAATCTGGGTGTTGAGCACACAAGGCAATACATAGGCGATGTAATATAGAACTGTACGCCTGGAACCTATGTAATTTTTACCAAACAATGTCACCCCAATAAATTTAACAATTAATAAAAAAATAAATAAAAAAGGATGTTTCCAGTGAGTCCTGGAACCAGTAAGTGCACGAGTGAGTAAGGAAGTCTGACCTTGGGGGAGAAGCACAGAACTCCAGATAGTTGTACATTCATTTATACTGAGACCTTGGCTGAAGTAAAGCTAGCTGGGCAAGCGACAACCTATGACATCTTTTTGCAAAATATAAGAATGGAACTCTATGTCCCATAACTGACTTTGTCTTAAAACTTTAAGAACTTACAAAAACTTTCTTTCACTGTTCCCCCCTGTCTTTCCTAAGGAAATTGTTTGTGTAAGGAGGTTTGAAGACATACGTGCAATTCAATTCCAAGGAGATTACTGGGGTGAATTGTTTCTGTTGCCTGTTGCCCAGCCACCTGCTCAGAGAGGATTAACATTCTTCTTTGAGGCTGTTTGTGGAGGACCTGCTATGGCTCTTGCTTAACTCTCCAGGTCATCTTCAACTGAGGAGAGAAAGCCCCATTCCCAACAGTTCTCCTTTGTTCTCAATAAGAGAACAAGAAAAGGGCAGTGAGGGGGCAGGCTGTCCACCACTCCATGTGTTTAGTATGCCATTTTGTTCACTGAATTGGAGGAAATCAAAACTGAAAATTGGCCTTCCCTCGCTATCCATCTATTTCTTCCACAGAAATCTATTAGAGTCCTTCCCATGGCGTTGTGTGTGTGTTGCTGGAGTTTGGGGCATATAAGGCGGGCATAGCTCCTGCTCTCATGGTGATTGTGATCTATAAGGGAAGAGAAACAAGTAAATGATGGATTGCACTGAAATGTGCTGAGGGTTATGCTAATTCTCCCATGTTTCCTCCATGCCCTCAAACTGCACCTGGCCCAGAGCTGGATGACTCGCGGGTTCTTGAAATGTCCTTGTCCTGCCTTCACTTAGTTGCTTCATTCACAAACATCTGCTGAACCCCTATTCTATGTCATGTTGAAGGAATTATGTTCCAGACTCTGTTCTAAGAATCTTAGGCAGATAAAAACATGAAGAAAATGCAAAATCTGTCCCAGGGAGCTCAGAGTCAAGTGAAGAGCCAGACAAGTAGACAAAGTGTATCAAATCTGGGAGAATGGCTCAAGTGTACAGTTATGGTTTACCCAAGGCCACAGGGAATGTGTGTGGGAGGGAGTGGGGGGTGGTCCAGCAAGGGCAAAGTGGTTAGGCAGGGATCACAGAGCTGGACCTGGAAGGAGTGCTTTCATTCTTTTGATGCTTCCCAGTCGAGTGAATTGATCAATGTCTCCATTCAATCATCCCGCAATTATGGACTGAGTACCTATGGCGTTGTTTGTGAATCAGCTAGACAGAATATTAGCGCAACCAGTCAAATCAACAACTCACCTACTGGCAGGTGACAAGCTACCATCAAGTACAGAGGACAAAATAGAAGTGGGAGGATCTCGCTATTGCCCTCAGGGTTTCTACAGCTGAACTAGGCTGACCAAATGTGTCCAATCACCTCCAAAGCTACTAGTGTAGAAAAAAGTAACAGAAGCCAGT
This sequence comes from Craseonycteris thonglongyai, assembly GCA_004027555.1. NCBI lineage: Eukaryota > Metazoa > Chordata > Mammalia > Chiroptera > Craseonycteridae > Craseonycteris > Craseonycteris thonglongyai. The sequence continues at coordinate 11,561 of PVKE010003694.1, read as the reverse complement.
GTCCCGAATGCAAGGCAGGGTGCCCTCACTTGGGTGAGTCAGTTTAAGTACGGCTCTTAATTTTTATAACAGAATACCAGCTCTGTTGTCTGCCAGGCTCCTAGCTGAAGTGTGAAGTTCTATGGGCAGCTATTTTATTTTAATCCCAATTGTAATACAGATGTGACCATTAGAAAAAAGAAAAATACAGAAAAAGATGAGCGATGACAACCACTCTCATTATTTGCTATTTTTCTTCCTTCCATGGTTTTCATGTGGTTATGATCCTTGCATCTATTTAAGTTTATAATCTGCTTATTTAATGTTACAACAACATAAACTTCATTTCAAATGACTATAGAGTTTTTCATCACTTACATACCATAATTTACTTAATATATTTAAACATCTGACTTTTAAAATACTCATTTTTCTTAAGATAAATTCCTAGAAGTGGGATTGCTAATTAAAGAGAGGAAGGAGTGTTACTAAGACTCTCGGGACATATTTTGCCAAATTGTTTTCCAGAGGATCACGCCAACTTTTATTTCTATAATATATGTGAGTGCATGAGTTTAATTCAAAATTATCTGTTATTTATTCTTGCCCAAAACATGATTGAGACGATGAATTAAGCCTTGTCCATGTATCTGATTGGGTTGACACAAAGAAATACCATACTTTTTTGTGTATAAGATGCCCCCATGTATAAAATAACCCCTACTTTTCTAACCCAACATGAAGAAATCAATACACGATACACAGGTTACTCCTGTGTATGAGACAACTCCCAATTTTTGGTGTAATAATTTTAGACAAAAGTATCTTGTTATACATGGAAAAATATGATACATTTGAGTTGTATTAATTTAGCTCCTTTATATCAAATTATAAGTTAATATGTATTATATTAATATATATTAATATAATTAATATAATAAAATATATTTTATTATATGTTATAATAAAACAAAACAAAAAGGCCAATTTAGCCATCTGCTAAACCATCATTGATGACCCCATCCATTGTGTTACTCAATGACTCTTATGTCTGGACATAGCCCTCTTTAACTTTAGCCATATTTCCTTTTTTTTTTTTTTAATCAAATAATGATAGCTAGGATATCAAGAAGCTCATAGTTCACATTTGTGTTTGTTGGAAGTAAGGGCTCTAAAACCATCTCTCCTCTTTTAGGGTGATTGAGAACAGTCTCAAGGACCCACAGCCAAATACACATCAGAGGATCAGCTTAACTGATGACCAGGTAAGCTTCCAGAACTGCAAACTCTTTCTTAACTTCTGTATCAGGGGATAGGGTGGGACCTCCTACATCTTCCCTGAACTAGACTTTGGGATTTGCATGTTCTGCCAAACAGATGCTGAGTTCATGTATTCAAGCCCCTGCAAGGAACCGGCTACAGGCCTGCTTTTAGAAGGCTGGTGGATTTGAAGCAGCGTCACCAGCTTGGTGGTCATGCTGGTAATGGTGGTGCTGGTGGTGCTGGTGGTGCTGGTGGTGATGTTGGGCAGTGAGAGGTAATTCCTTGTGCACATGACCTATCACAGAAATCCACAGAAATCCAGGAGGCTGCTCGGCTCTGGTCACACCAAGGAGTACAGGCAGTGACTGTGTCACAAAGTCCTGACTCCATGACCTTCTCATGGGAGAAGTGGACCTCACCCATCTCATTGGCTACTTCTCCTTCCCAGGAGGAGAAAGATGCAAAGTTCCATTCCAACTGTCCCATTTTGTGGTCTGGGGCCTACAAGTCTCCTATAGAAATGTGGAGAAAGGAAAATGAGGATTACCTCCAAGGGTACTTAAATCCAGTAGCCAGCTTTTAATCAGGTGTCAAGCTTAATTGACCTTTTCCTTCCTCAGCAATGTTTGAGATATTTTTCTTCCATTTGTATCTTGAGCTTTACTATTGTTGGTGTATTTATTTTTTAATTGTGGGCAGCCTACATTTTTGTGTGCTATTATAAACAAGCAAATAGGCTTAAGCTTGGAGTTTTAAGGCTAACATGGGCAAAACACAGTTAGATGCTTTGTCTGTGAGACCTTAAAAGTGGGTGTCCACAAGGACTCCAGTTATCAGGCACGATCTTCTATGAGTGGCTGGGCTTAAGTTGGGTTTGATTTGCTGTTAGAGTCATGGGATCAAAGGTAGTGATGGAGGTGGGAATAACCATGACTAGATATGAACAATTGCTATTCCATTAACCCTTTATAATTTGTAAAGTACCTTAGCATTCATCACATCACTTAATCCTCACATCCACCCTGTGGAGTGAATATCATCTCCATTTTACTCATGAGAAACTGGCTCAGAGAGGTCACGTGGTAAATGTGGGCCGCACATCCAGGCCTGCAGGCTCCAAATTCCATCTTCATCCTACCACTGTCTTATACTATCTAAGTTGGGTGAGGAGAGCAACAGAGGTGTCCACTCTTTTGGCTTCCCTGGGCCACACTGGAATAAGAAGAATTGTCTTGGGCCACACAGAAAATATACTAACGATAGTTGATGAGCTAAAAAAGAATTGCAAAAATCTCATAATGTTTTAAGAAAGTTTATAAGTTCGTGTCGGGCTGCATTCAAAGCCATCCTGGGCCTCATGAGGCCCGTGGGCTGCTGGTTGGACAAGCTTGGACTAGAGGGAAATCAGTGCTCTAGACAGCAGTGGAAAACGATGGTGTTGCGTTAAGGCTGAGCCAGGCTGAGAGGCCCCTGAGGGCCACCCAGGGCAGATTGAATGGAGAAGAAATAGGGAGCCAGGAGTCCCACATGATACATGGGGAGGGTCACAGATTGAATGCTAGTGTGCACAGAGGATTAGGTGGAAAGAGGGAGTGTGGGAGTCGAGATGTTAGTGAGCGGGCTTCTGGAGGAAGCCTGGGTCTCTCGATTGTGTCATTAGTACCCAGGCTGCCATTGGCTTTTTCCTTGGGATTCACCACTGTGCCAAGGAATTGGAATTAGCCACAATTGAAATGTTCTGTCCCTTTCATTCACTGTCTTTATTAAGGAGCCAGCATCTCTGAGATGTGCTCCATGTTATTTATTTTCAGCCTGTCTGTGCTACCTCACCTCAGGGCCCTCTCTGTAAGCAAGGCTGTGATTAAAACAACGAGCCAACATGACCATGAGTTAGGGCAAACATCAGCTTGACTTTTACTATATTTAATGAATATTTACTGAAAACCAACTGCGTGCTGTCGTAGGGGGGATTCTGTCTGGGAGACAGGGTGTGGGGGCAGGGAGGGTTTACAGGAGAGGCATCAGAACTAGCTCCTTTCACTCTGAGGAGTGGGTGTGGATCCACTTGGAGCAGGGGACACCCAATCTGAGGCTGGGTTGGTTTGGGGATTAAGGCATCTCTGAGATGCCCCAGCCCTGGCCCGGCCCAGGCCCCAGCAAACTGCTCCTTTCTGCTCCACTGGCTGCTGGAGAATGGCAAGCTGGGAGTCTGTCTCCCCCTCTCCTCCACCCCAGCTCTGCTCCCATGCGGTTGCACAAAGAGCCCCACCCTCCAAGGGGAAGTCTGTGCTGTGAGGTGCAACAAGACACATGCAGTAACACTGACTGACTCGCTGGGTGCCCTGGGGCAAGTTAATTCTTTTCTTGGGTTCCTTCCTCTTTCAGAATTGGAGCAGCTCCTTGTAGCTCTGAAGATGTGATGGTGATGGCTACAGAACTGCACTGTGCATGTGCATGTGCGTGTGCGTGTGCGTGTGCGTGTGTGTGTGACTTGCTGTTTAATAGGGTGCTAAGATGGCAGGGGAACTGCCCTTCCCACCCCCCAGCCTCACACGTGTGGCTCTCATTACTGTCAGGAGGCCTTGAGTCGGCCCCATGGAGATGAGAACAGACCCCTTAATTAGGCACCATTCCCAGGGCCTGAGAGCCACCAGCCTGAGCCTGGCTGCCCTGGCGTCGCGGGGAGCCCAGCCGGCAGGGCCGGAGGCGGCTGGGAGGGGGAGGCTGCGGCTGGGGCATCTGAAGGACTCAGCAGGTTTACACTTCGCTGACCCGATGGATGAATGGGGCCCTGTCCACCCACATGGGGGCCTGGAATCTTCAATTATGGCAATTACATCAACAGGTCGGAAGGGCAGTACTTTCCACTAAAGAGGTTCAGGGCTTAAAAGAAAAATCCTAAAGCCACTGTTTTTTGGGTTGTTTTTTTTTTCTTCTTTTTTTAAAAGGGATTGGGTTGATGGAAGAAGACCCCCATCTGCAGTCTAATTGGGCTGCGGGTAGAAAACAAAGACCTGGCACATTTGGGGGGGGGGGTAAAACCTGGCTGGCATGTGCTCACCCGCCTCTGGACTTCTGGCTCTTTCCTCAGTCAACTTTGTGCTATAGGTCCTGGTGCACCTGCGTCTCTGAGGATGGGATGTGGTGCCTTCATCTCTGAATCCTCCCAGCAGTGAGAGGCAGTCAAGGCAGCACTACACTGGTGTTGGAAGGGCTGGACTAGACCTTGGAGCCGTCAATTAGTCCCTGGATCCTCAGTTTCCATGTCTGTAAGATGGGTATAATGCTCTCTATTCTTCACCCTTTCTAGAGTTTTGAAGACTACTCTAGTTCCTGCTACACACTCAGGGTCACTGGGCATTTTCTTTCTCTCAGCAGCCCTTTTAGGTAGATAAAACTTGAGTGTGGCCTAGCAGCACAGGTGCCCCCTGGGAGCTTGTTAGAAATGCAGAATCTCAGGCCCCACCCTAGCTCTACCTACTGAAGCAGAACCTGCATTTGACCAAGCTCCCCAGGAAATTCATGTGCACATAGAAGTGTGAGAAACACCTCTCTAGACCGAAACGGGTATACAATAAGCAATAGTTACGCGAGTGAATGAGAGTGAGCCGCGTGGCCTTGTTCTTATCTGTAAACTGGAAATATCTGTTCTTTCTCATATGAGGGGTGCTATGAGGATCACATAAAGAACTAGCTCTTAAAATTATTTTGTCCAGTCACTAATCCATTCAATAGACATGTGTGAACAGTTACTCTGTGGTGGTTTGGGGTTTATACACATGTCCTCTGCTTAGGAACAATTTGAAGTACGTATTCTGAAAGCCCAATTTTTTAAAAGAACGAAGTGCGAGGAAATGTGGTAAGTGCTGTCAAATAGGTGTGCTCATTATAGCAGGTGGGGGCTGGCCATCAAATCTGATTGCAGTTCAGAGCTGCGTTAGAAAAGACTTCTTTGAGCTGGAGACATTGTGAGCTTTAGAAGGCACAGGCCAGATGGAGACGAAAGTCCTTCTAGATGAAGCCTTTGAATTATCAACGAGGATGGGGATTTGGGGTGGCCGTTAGTTTTGAGGTCTAACAAGAACACAATGCACTTGTAGATGGTCTCATGACTTGATTGGTAAGTATGAACAAGAGAGATCTTGCTCCCTGTTTAGTTTCCTTTGGGCCCATTGGTTTGTTTTAGGTTTCAGTCCTGAGTTGGAGCCATCAGCCTGGAAGTTATTGTCCTGTCTACACTGTCACCTGCCTAAGAGAAAGATACCATTTTGTTTTGTTTTTGTTTTTGTTTTTATTCCTCAACAGCTCTAATGGGTGAGGTTTATTGCCAGCTCCCAACATCTTACTTTATATGATTTAAAAAAAATTTTTATTTATTTTAATTTTATTTATTTATTATTATTTTTTTAAGATTTCTTTTTATTGTTTTTGACACAGAGAGAGAGAAACAAAGACAGAGACGGAGAGAAGGGGGAGGGCCCAGAACAGTCTCCACAGTTGCACATCATTGGTTTTTCCACATAGTTTTATTCCACAGGTGGACGCGGGGCTGCACAGGGCAGGAACTGGGCCGGGTGTCTCGCCTGGGTGAGAACTGAACTGGGGGCACTCCCCAGTTCAGCATATGGGTCCGCATGGGCCGGGGCTGGAATTCAATCCTCGGTCCCCGGGGCTGCAAAGTGAGCGCTTAACCCACTGAGCTAGCCCGGCTTCCCTTATATGATTTTAGCATAGCACTGAGTAGCAGGGTTTAGTTAAAGAAGGAAAGTAGGGTTTCAGACATGTCATTTTTCTGATGCAGTTGGAAAGGCAAGTTGGCACCTATGGTAACGGAGAATTGAGATGTCAGCATGTTTAGGGAATGGTCAGAGCCTTCCTCCAGCAACGCGCAAGCTTGTCACTGCCCTACCCCCCTCTGCCTTCCCTGCCCCTGTGTCCACAGTGGTCACAGGCTGAGGGTGACGGGATGCTCAGCCAGTGGCCAGTTGGCAGAGTAGAGATACCACTGACACCCAGAGACAGAAACCTGGATGCAGCTGGAAGAGGCGACAGCTCCTATGCTAAGCATCAAGGGAGTGGGGGTCGCGTCTGTGAACTCTGCCTGGGGACAGCCCGGGAGACCAGGAACGTATGCGGAAGCAGGCACAGGGTGGAAAGTGAGTTCTGTGGGTCAGGAGACTTCCAGCTTAGTGTGAGGGTTCAGCTGTCACTTGTCCATCCAGGTGGGCAGTGCCAGGGTGCCTGGATGAAGTGGTGCCCAGATGCATGGATGCACAGATGCAGTGCCCGATTGCGGTGCCCGATTGCAGTCCCACAGTGGGGAGGGAATGGGCCCCGGCGCTGGGCTCCTGGACCGGGGAAAAAAGCCCATAGTGGGCACACAGGCCATTTGGCTCAGTTCTGAGCCCGGAGGCTTAAGGTAAAGACGTGGTCTTGCTTGTATGGGACAGCACCCTTGGGTGCTGAGTTAATGTTTAACTGAACTTGCAAATAAAGGTTATCTATTTGTCTCTGGCAAGAACATTGGGGCAAATGGCTTTCTGCATCACTGCCCTCAGTGTTAGTGTTTATTCGCTTCAGGCAATGGAAAGAGATAGAACCTTTCCTTGTCACTGGTTCCTTTTAGTTCTCTGTTGAGGTAGGCGGTCAACGTTAAAAAACAAAACAAAACAGGGAAACAGCCCTTTTGGGTTGTTGCTCTGTGTGAATCTTCCCTCTGAGCTGAGGAAGCAGCATGGTGCAAAGCACTAGCCTGAGGTTTGCATCCAGGTCAGACTGGATTCCGATCTGGACTCCTCTCCTTATGAGGTGCAGTACTTAAGAAAGTACCTTCACCATGTCATGCCTCAGTTTCCCCATAAGGACCACAGGACTGAACTGTGCCCCTTTAGTGGTGAGGACTAAAAGGCTGTGAAGTGACAGAGCTGTGTGTGCTGGTTCACCAGGAATCTGGTGTGACCCAGCCCCCTGGAGATGGAGAAGCAGAAGGTTTTCAGTGGCTGCAGACCATTCAGTGTCAGAGCCAGGCACATCAAGGGAACCAGTGTGAGCCCTTCATCAGCCAGGAAAGGAAACTGCAGCCAGCAATAGCCCCCAGGCGGGGCCCCTGTGGCCACCACGCCTGTCCTCAGCCCCACACGCCCACCGCAGAATGGGGTGGAGGGCTCCCCCTTGACCTGGCGCTTGCACTTCTATCCCCACAGCCTTGCCTTTCGGACTTGACTCTTGCTAGTTCCCAGGTGTGGCCTCGACTCTACTCAGAAGTGACTCTGGTCACATACCAGTGCACACAGCCACCTTTTCAGTGGGGCCAGGAGCTCAGTGCTTCAGAAGAATGCTCCTTGCTGCTCCCTTCTCCTGGCAGCTGTGTTGGTCTTTGGGCATCTCTCGTGTCTCTCTCTCTCTCTCTCTCTCTCTCTCTCTCTCTCTCTCGCTCATCAGGAGGCATCATCAAGAGAAAGGACGTCCTTCATGTGACATGAAGAAATCAGAAAGGGCTCTGAGCTCCTGACACCAGGCGCTGACTCTACCTCCTCCAGAAGCTAAGGAGCATCCTGAAACATTCATATCTCCCTGCTCGAAGCGTTTGTTTCTCCTGTTCTGTAAAATGGGGACGATAATGATTCCAATCGAGGCAAATTTCACCATGTTGCTATCTGGACTACAGCCCATACTCACGAGAAAGTAGTTGGTAGGCCCTGGGCAGAGATCTGATGCCGTGGGTCAATTAAAAACTGCATTTTATTGACAACTTATGGCAGCCTTCCTTCCTCTGGCCCTCCTCTCCTGTCTTCCCTTCCTCCCTCCCTCCCTCTCTCCTTCCCTTTTCCTTGTGTCCCTAGTGCCCGCTATCTGTGTAGGGCTGTGCTGAGTGCCCGGCAAGGGGAGGAGGGGAACTTCGTCTCAGTTTTTGACCCCCTGGGAGCCTCGGTGTTTAATGCTGGGAGGGATAAGGTTGCAGGGCCCCAGGGTCCCAGTGTTTGCCTAGAAACTCAAGAAGAAGCCCCCAGCATGGGGCAGAGTGACCCTTGGAGGGGTGTGGGTAATTCGAGTAAAAGAAAATAAGCTAGCCAAGGGAGGTGGGAGGGAAGAAGTTTTGGGGCAGCCAGAGGGGAGGTCCCAGGCCCGCTGCTGAAAGGAGCTGAATGAGTCAGAACCAGCACTCGGGAGAGCAGCTGGGCCCTCCAGGCTCACCCAGAGGCTGTCCAGCTGCACCTGGCCCGGGCTCAGCTGTGCTCCCCTGAGCGGCCCACGCCAGCCGCAGGTTTGCGTCAGCGCCTCTTGGCCTCCCCTCAGGGATGGGTCAGGAAAACCAAGGCTGAGGGAGGCTGGAAGCTACCTGGCCCACGCTGAGGCTCAGGGCACACATTTCACTTCTAAGAAGAATGGATTGTCCGCAAAGCATCCGAGGCTTCTACTCAGGAGACGTGTTGTCAAGTTCATTCCTGGGGGACCAGGGAAGAGTGTGTGTGTGGCCTTTAACTGCGTGTGTGCCTCTTCTTCTTCTAGGCCTCTCCACACCGTCAGGGGATGTCCGCGCTGGAAGGATCTCCGAGACTATCTGGGTCAGCAGTTGCTAAACTGACAGATGGGAAGCTTTTACAAATACACACTGCCAGGCCCGGCGCCCAGATGTTCTGACTCAGTAGGTGTGGGTCTGAGCTGTGTCTGGTGGTGGATTCTGCAGGCCCCACACTCACAGGGGTGGTCCCCTAGGGCCGTGGGGCCCGGAGAGCACTTCCCTGGCATGTGCTTGGCAACCAGGCTTATCTTGTGAATTTATCGTTCTCATTAAGGGAATGGCTCTCAAAACCCACCGACAGGACCAACACTATTATGCTCCTGAATGCAGGGCCGAGCGGCCAAGAGAGGGTTCTGTGCTGGCTGGGTTCCATCTCATCAAGGAGAAGCCCTTCCCGGGGCGGGCAAGCATGATCTGTGCCAGCCACGGCTGCCTTGGGAAGCTCCGCGGAGCCCCGTGGAGAGCTGGTCAGCCAGGAAGGTCTTCACCGGGTTCAGGGCTGACCAGCCAAGAGCAGGGGCTGCCCTCCTTACCTGCCCGCCCCCCACACACCCCAAGGCCTGCCTGAACAACAGCCTGTTGGCTGAAGGAATTGAGACCCTGGTCATTTTTTCTGGGAAAACACTTTAATTTTCATATCTAAGTCCCAAGAATTGCTTAGCGAAAAGATAATAGTGATTTTGCTCCGTGGGCCCAAGATTTCCTCCTGCGGGCATTCATGTGCACCTCCTATGCTCATAACTGCCTGGCGGGGAGAGGTGTTGGGATTAGCTCCCTGCGCTGGAACCCAGCGAGCTGAGCTCAGAACGGCATGAGGGTCCAAGGTGTTTAGTCATAAAGGGCCAACATGTATGTTTGGTGCCTTTAAATTGTTCAGAAAGAAGTGTGTGTGTGTGTTGAAAGAGAGAGAGAAGACAATTATAAAGCAAATGGGGTAAAATGTCAATGGCGAATCATCTGGGTAAAGAATATATGGGTTTTCTAAAGTTAATTTTATTTTTATAAAATTTTGGAATATTAAATTGATTTCCAAATAAAACAGTTCTTTAAAATGGGGATGTGATTTATTCAAGAGCACAGAGCAAGTTAGCAGTGAGTGGATTCCCTGTCCATGTAAGGCCCGCTTGTCACATGTCATTATCTTGACATGTACATATTTCTTAGACTCAGCTTAGATGCCAGTGCTTGAGGGAGCCTCTACTGGCCTCCCAGACTCGATCATGTGCCCAGGTTCAGGTACTTTTCCTGGCACTGCTCACACAGGGAGGAGTGAATTATCGTTAAGTTAATGACTGTTTGTCCTGCTGGACTGTAAGCTCCATGAGGGCAGGGCCTCAGTGGGCTTATTCCTGGCTCTATCCCAAGGGTCTGGCCTGGGGACTAGAATACAGCAGATGCCCAACTAATATTTGTTGAAAGGATGAATGAATGACTGAATAAATGCCAGAGAGTGGACCCCAGAGGTGCACACGTGGACACACACGGGCAAACACACTCATGCCCTCCTCTCTTAGTTCCACGGCAGTATGTCATGCACACGCTGGAGATGCCCAGATTTGGAGGGCAGCTGGCAGAATGGCATCCTGCCTCTGGAAATGACACGTGGGAATGAATGACATCCTTCGGGAAGAGAGGATGGTGCCCCTTCCCAGCCAGGGCCTCCCTCCTGTCCCCACCTCACGCCCAGAGCTCTTCCAGGGGAGAAAGTACGCTCTTACAGCAGGTGGTGGAGGGATCCCAGAGACAGTGGGCATGAGGGCTGGGCTGTCATGTGGGCTGGAAACTGCTGCCTTTCCGGAAACAAAGAGCCCTTTAACCTCACTCGATATCGTGTCTTCCTGCCCTGGGCCTCTGGCAAGCCTCCGTCTTCCTATTGTGGTGGTGGTAACAACAGAGACCTGTATTTGCTCCCCTGATGTACTGCCCTGGGGAGTAGGGGCAGGTGCTGTACTGGGCAGGCCTCAGAGGCCCAAACTGTACCCCGGGACTGAAGCGTTCTGATTCTAAATTTTGAGTAAAACATCCTAATAGTTCAAAATTCAAAAAGTGTAAACATCCAGTCAGTGAAAGTCCTCCTCACACCCCTGCCTAAAAGTCACCCAGATCTCTCTACTGATGTTTTTGGTTTATGAATCCTTCTACAGATAGGTGATGCACATACAACCAAGTGCCTACTGCCCTGCAGTGGTAGAATTCTGCATACTGGACACTGCTTGTATCTTGCCTGTTTCACCTAATGATGTATCTTGGAGTTCTCGCCATACGAGTCCATACATGAGTAGCTTTGTTGTTGTTTTTCCTGGCTACATAGTATTCCATAGTGTCAGTGTAGTGCCAAAAATGCCCAACACAGCTAAGGAGCCATGCTCCATCATTTCCTTGCCATGCTGTGTGCGTGCATCACACACACTTCTGTTCCTCGATGGTATTGAGTATTAGGAGTGATGGAGAGTTAGAGATGGGAGGGACCTTGTACCTGTGACATAACCACAAACCTCACAGAGCTGTTGAGCACTTGACCTAAGGCTAGCTGAACTGAGATGTACTGTAAATGTGAAATAGTGGATTTTGAAGATTTAATTTTTTTGTAAGATTTATTTTATTGTTTGAGAGAAGGTGAGAGAGAGAGAGAAGAGGGGAGGGCCAGAGCGGTCTCTATAGTTGTACATCATTAGTTGTGACATCGTTTCATTCCACACAGGTGGATGTGAGGCTGCGTGGGGTGTGAACCAAACTGGGGGCCTCCCACATGGAGGTGAGAACCTCTGTTGCCATCCCAGTGATGACCAGTTGTGCC